>VZRV01002226.1:1004727-1179285 GCA_013398115.1 Falcunculus frontatus
TTTTAACTGATGGATTTTATTTTTTGCCTTCTACAAATCTTTTCTTGTTTTAAAATTAGGACTAAAATGGCATTTATTTTCTTTGAAACTCTGTAATAGTGGAAAAAATAGACTGCTTTTGCTCTTCCAATATAATAAAAATATTTTTGTTTGCATTACCAGAAAGCTCTATTATTAATGATACTGGGGTTCTGTTTTTGATGACTTTCCTATTTTGCGGTGGTGTCCCTGCCTACCGACCTATGGCCAGCACCTATCAATCGTGCCTTGGCAATCACCCGGGCTGACCAATCAGAATCAGAAGAGGTGTCCATAGGCGGGGACCCCGAATAAAGACACATCCCAAGTTGCTGGAACCCTCTAGAATCTTCTGTTTTAGGAGTTTGTTAATTGGTTAATGTGAAGAGCCCTCCCCTTTGGTTGCTATTCATTGGTTGTAATGTTGCAAACATGCCCCCTTGATTGTACCCCATTGGCCCTGAACCGTGGATCCTCCTCTTTTGTTCCTCCCTGAAAAAGTCCTGAACGATTGTCAGAGCTTTGGAGCTCTTACTATCCCCGATCCTTCCAGTGAACTTGTTCGTGTTTCACCCAGAGCTCTCGTTCTCTCTAGCCTCTTTGTCTCAGGGGATCTTGGCAGCTGGCTTGGTAGCACCCTCACGGCAGGCTATCCTCAGCTTGGGGTGGCTCTGCCGACAGGCATTGCTCAGCCCGGTGGTGTCCGATCTCCGGCCACTTGACTTCAAGCCAATACATCGAGCTATCCATGAGGCGGTCAAGTGGTCACTATTTCTTACGTGTTCAGTGCAATGATCTTACAAAAACTTCTTTGTTAACTTCCTCTCATCCTACTCACATTAGTATATTTTTTGTTGAGATTCAAGTGGAAATCTACTGGTAAATAGGTTTTATTGTTTCTACAACTGAGGTGGTTTTTTTTTTGTTTTTTTGGTTTTTTTAATGCATCTTAGCACAATTCCATTGAACCAATTCCTTTGGTTTAACAATAACTAATAAATTTATATAATGTGTTTAGGCTGAAATCTAGTGTATACAAATCCACAATCTCCAATTGTGTGTAATATCTGTGAGTGCATATTGAAGGAAGAGTTAACAAATTTAAGTCAAAACCCTCTGATAGCCCTACAGGCTTACAGATTCTGTCAGCCTCTCTTGGTGTGCTACCTCTAATTCCAGCTACCACAGCTGTATTGTTAAGAAATAATATTTTGTATTCCTGAAGGAGTAAAAGGCTTCTATTTAAAACCTATGATACCTCAAGGAAATAGAAAGATGTTTTTATAGTAAGTGCTCTTAAGCAACTGACACTAATGTTATTTGAATTTGTATTTTCTATTGTTCCTAAATAAGATTAAATATTGCCAAACACCTAGTGTAAGTAATTGACTACTGGTAATACGGCCATAGTTAAAAAACCCCTGACTATGAAGTAAATTAAGTGTAATTTAATTAGAGAAAAAAGTGACATTCATTATTATCTGTTGATAGAACATTCAGAACAAATAAAAAAATATATCATTAGAGGTAACAACTGAAAGAAACTTGAACTTAGGTCTTAGTTGAATTAACTGTTTTATGTAGTGCTTTGGCCCATATGCAACACTAGAGAAAAGGCTGTGTGCTCAAAAGAAGGGTAGATACTTGAGTATATTTGCCCAAGGGATTAGGAGTATTAAGGATTTTTAGTTTACGAAAGTCTTCCATTAGGTGCCTGAACAAGAATATGTATCTATTTGGTTTGTATTATTTTCTTGTCTATCTGAAATTGGTTTGGATTCCAGACATAGGAAATATTTCTGCTACTGAGTGTATCTTCTACTGAGTATATCTATGAGCTATTGCATGTTGCTTGTCACCACTGACACCTGTGAGAGACAAGAGTTCATTAGGAGATCTTCTGCAAGATTAGACAGCAGAAAAAGGATACGGGAGTATTATCATTAGTAATCTTGCTGAAGATGCAAGACTTTGCAAGCTTTTAACTGCAGAAATTTGGTCAGTCTTATCAAAGTGCAAATGCAGTGTCATTGCTGGTTTTTTACCCTAAGTCCAGAATTTGTTCTCATATATATCTTTTCTCTCTTTCTTCTCCTTCTTCCAGTTCCCTCTTCTCAGTAAGAGAAACTTTTGAGTAATTTAACATTGGATGGGCTTGGGGTTTGCTAAAATGAATGGGCTAAGTTAATGCTTTGTGAAAGGTTTTATGTTGATTGCTGATCTAAACTTTTGCCAAAGTTCTTTGATTTTCTGAAGTTGTCAGTAAAGTTTTTTTGTTGTTTTGACCTCTTGAGAATATCTTGTCAGTGTTTTTCCTTTGCGTCTCACTCAGAGTACATAAAAAATGGTAAGCTCTTTTAAGAGTCTTGCCAAGCAAGTTTTGGGGTCTTACAACTCCCCGCACACCCCACTCTCACTGTGAGACCAGATTTCCTCACGGATTCAACCTCTGGTTTCCCAGAGCAATTTCCCAGAGCAATTATTTTGATCCTTGAAATTAATTATGGTTCAACAAAAGACTAACAGCTTGATCCGGGTGCCTCTGAGGATGGACCTCAAGCAAAAGTAAAGCTGAGCTTTTATTCCCTTACAGTCTGAGGGGGTGAAAGTTTGAGAGACAGGCTCCTGCTGTGTCTCAGTGTCTGATCACCTGGCTGGGTCCCCAGGCCCTTGTTATGTACAGGTTTGGTACCAGCCCATGGCCTCTTGCCTCCAGCTCCCATCACCCACAGCTCAATCTGCAGCCCTCGCTGCAGCTGAGCACTGAGCTGCCTGCACTGTGTTTATTCCTCACCAATGTAAACTTATCTAATCCACGCCTAGCACTACACCTCTTCACTAATGTTGCCCTTTTCTGTCTACTACAAATAACTTTTCATTTTCAGTACATATTCATTTCTGAAACAAGAAAGTTAGCTTTCATATTTGATTAAGTATTTATTGAAAGACGTGGCCTGTGAATTAAAGAATATATTATTTTGTAATAAAATCAGATTAGAGGAAAGTAATAAAGCCAAATATTAAAAAGGAACTCATCATAAAATAATGTCGATTTTTTTATTTTAAAAGGCAATCTTCAGGGTTATCAGAGAAATTTGTTCAACTTGTCAGCCCTTCACTTCTGAGTCTACAAGCACAGAAAATGCAACTGCAGGAAATTTTGTTTAATGTTATACTTCTAATTTTTATGTAGTATAGACATCAGGATGCACTAAGGAGCATACACCCAAGGGTTCCTAAGCTTCAAAGTTTACAAATCTAAGTTCAATTTTCACTTCAGAGCATGCACATGAAGGACTTCAGTCAATATAATGAGTTTCATTCTGTGTCTGTATTCAGTATTTGATAGCCTTCTCTAGTAATTCAGTCATGTATCTCATTTGCATGAAGTTTCTTTTAAGTGTCAGAATTGAGATTTGACCGTAAGTATTCACTTTGATTAACATATTAGAGATTTTTTCTTGACCTTAAATGAAGATGTTGCTTCAAAATGTAATCAGATCTTTAAAATGGGTGGAGATTGAGGTGGGAAAATGCTATACGGACATCAAAGCATGATATATACGGGCTCAGGGCTGAAATACTTTGCGATTTCCCAACATACTTTTATAGAACTGGTATTCAGACATTTCATTCAAATGTAATAGAACAGGTATTTTGACACTTTTTAAATATATCCTTTCAAGAATTCACAGTTTGGCTCTAACAATGGGTATACTTGTTTCATTGGCACATGATTTAGTATCTGAGGTTTTTAGTTCAAATAATCTTCACTGTTTTTTTGGGTTAGTGGGACAGTAGGAGGTCTGCATATACATTTAAATTTGGCAAAATTCATTTTAACACATTTTACTGTATTAAAGGTGGCTGTGATGAGTAGGTTACTGTAAAGGTAGCACCTTTTCAAGGTGTTTAATTTTCTTCATAAAGCATATAAATGCAATTAAAGGGTAGACATGATATGCCAAACTTGATACTAAATATCAAGCATATTACAATAAATTACATTTCCTTGCAATGAGTTTTCAAGTAGAATGAGGGAAGGTCAAGCGTATCCTAAGTACCCTAATGAGACCTTACTCTGATAACTACAGATAAAAATAAAATAAAAATAGAAAGTGGACTGTAGGCAACTGAATATAAGGTGCAATTCAGTGCTACTTATCAAATTTATGATCTTCTAGGAGTCTAATGTTCTCTTTTCACAAGAAGCAAGAATCATTTCAGTCCTGAAATGACATTGCTGAGCTGAGTAGTTTTAGTTTGAATTATGCCCAAGTTTGACTAGAAAATTAGTTGTTGGCTTTACTCATATGAGCATGAACTTAATGAGTGTTTTGGGAATGAACACAAGATACAATGAGTACACGTAGACTGCAAGTGGAAGACATGAAAAAGGAAATATTAAAGCTATTTTGGCTACAAACCCAGTCTAAAGGTAATATTCTGAAGAAGGCTGTGAACGCATTCAGTAGAAGAAATTGATTGGAGATCAACCACATGCTGGACCATAACTCTTGCTGTTGAACTAATGACGAAGTGTGTGTGGGGATGTCAAGGATATATGAGAAAGAGAAGCTCTCTCTACTCTTGAATAGGAATAAAATTTTCTGTTCCTAAAATATAGTTCATAGTTGCTTAGGTTTCTCAGTCAGTTCTGGACAGCAAGTCCAGAAAAATATCATACAATACATGTTATGTACATGAGGCCAACATACTCCTTTCAAGTGTGTCATTAGTAGCAGCTAGACAGTCCCATACTCATAAGGAAGATGTTGGTAAGTCCTGTATGACCACATAACTTGACTCATAAGTTGCATCCAGACCCTAATAACTAAATATAGGGTCATGGATTCTGCGGCAGTATCCAATGCTCAAAGCTTACATTTTCTTTCAAGCTCACTTTGTAATGCTGTATACTTTGATGAACTTTTATATCCTAGATCACACCAATCTAGTTCTGTCCCTCTAAGAATCAATAACACCACATCAGATACAATACTAGATTTCTGAATCTATCCAGTTTTTGAAAAAACAAAGAAAAGAAAGCATTTGTCAATCATATGACTTGCTAGGCATAATTTGGGTGTAGTTGCCTCATTACTGCATATTTCCCATGTAAGCAATAGCTATGGCTATCCATGCAGTTTCAGAAGCAGTTAAAAACCTATGCAAATTAGGTTAGAAGTTGAAGTAGCTTAACTAAGGAGGAATAATGAAAGCTGGTAGGTCAAAGTGCTATTCAATCGATAAAGTTTTTCTATAGCAGATTTATAGCATCACATAAAAACTTGTGGGCAATGTTCTGTTCACTTCACTAATCAGAAATACACCTGGCTCATGCTACTTGTTTTGACTATCTTTTTAAACTAACTCTGTTTCCACTGTATACGAAACCGATTTGAAAGAAGTTTGACTTCTGTTTATAGCTCAACAATGATTCTGAATATTCGACATTAAATATATCTGATTTTTTGATCTTAGGCTATCACATCAGTGAATACAAACATTCAGTTGAGCTAGGAATAAATAATGCTTATTTTATACAGTTTTCTGATGAGCAAGATGATGAAGAGGTGAGTTCTACTATTTGTTTCACTGCTACTGAAGCCAAAACAGAGAAAGTGAAATGATTTATCCAAAGTGGCACAGCATTAGGGCAGATCCTTCTAGCCCAAGCCTATTGCTCTAGACAGTGGCCAAGGTACCATTTATAATCACTGCCTCAAATAATGACTTTTCTTGAAAGTACAATACTCTACATTTATTGGGGATGTCTCTCTTACATTGCATTATCCTTGGCTTATGTTTCTCAAAGACTCTTTAAAAGTTTCATTCCATGACATCTCTACCACAATTCTGTCATTTAGTGCAGTGCAAGCTCCTGATGCTGTATTGTCTGTGGCAAACTAGTCCAGTAGTCAGAATGCACTGCACAGGCATGTGGTGTGTGGATGTGAACTGGAAGGGACAACAATTTAACTAAGTCCGCTGGGATGCAGCCATGCAACTCCTATTAACATTAATGAGAATCAGACAGCTGAATCTCAGTGTGTTGTGCTGAATGTGCTCCCTGACGTGTTTGAAAGAATACCATTTTCATACCAAATACTTGCAAATGTGCTGGTGCTGCTCCATAAAACCTAATATCCTAGGAAAGGATTCCCATATCTTTCATACTCCATAACAAAGATGACCTCCTGGAATTGTTGATTGAATAATTCTACAGGATGTTGTACATCATTTTTATTGATGATGAAGTTATCATGTGTGTAGGCTCAGTTGAATGGGCATGGGTTGCTTTAAAGCATTATGTTTTTGGTTAACCATCACATTGTCAGCTAAAAAGTTGTTGATTCACGTTCTGATTTTTCTTTTCCCCTTCTAGCTCTATCACTAAACTTGACAGAGCCACAGGTCTCTATGGATTCTGGCCAAGTTGCCAGTTGTTCAGATGTTCTATCATAAAAGTTTAGCTAGTTCTGTTGAGGATAGCAATGGCAAAGTTACAGTTTTTTAGTTCAGTAGTGATTTGTGGACAAGTGTTAGGCAGTGGAGTGAATGAGTCTAATTTAGGTCCTGTTGGAGAGTAAAGTTTATTGAGGATGATACAATGTATAATTGATCACTTACCTTCCCCTAAGTACTTTTCAAACATATTTGGATGGTTTGGGTTGTAAGGGACAATGAGAATCATGTAGTTACAAGCTCCCTACCAAGGACAGGGACACTTTCCCCTAGGCCAAATTGCTCAAAGCCCCATCCAACCTGGCCTTGAACACTTTCAGCGATGGGGCACCCACAACTTCTCTGGGCGATCTATTCCACTACCCTCACAAAGAAGAATTTCTTCCTAGTATCTAATCTAAATTTACTCTTTTTCAGCTTAAAGCCATTCCCCTTTGTCCTATCACCACATGTCCTTGTTAACAGTCCCTCTCCAGCTCTCTTGCAGTCTCCCTTTAGGTACTGGAGGGCTACGACATAGTGTATTACAAGACATAACGAGTAGCTAGTATCACCGTGCTTTCAGTCTGTAGTCTTTAAGGGACAATTCTGGGAAAGGAATCTTTGCATGCTCAAAGGAAAGTGCATAATACATATGTTTCTATCCAATTATATATCAGATAAAAATTTTTTGGGAAATATACAAGACTAGAAAATGTCATCGATCCCCCACTAAAAAGTAAGTACAGGGGATAATTACTAAAACTTCTAAATTGTAGCTAACTGCAAGGAATGTTTATGATTTTCTGTAGTTCTGCTGTCAGTCTCTGCCTTTCTGCTCTTGCCCTTTAAAATATTCCAAGTACTGTCTTCATAGCGTATAGCCAATCCTTTACCTTTTATTTGATTTAGCTATATCATTATCATGATGTTTTAATATTGAAAATCAAAAGTAATTCAGAACAAATAATTTGATGAATTTTGCCTTTCTCTCTTTGAGAGTGATTCATTTCTCAAATTTATTCATTATTCAGAGTGATTCAGTAATTTCTTTAGCAAATAATTCTTAGTGTGTCATTTTAATTGTGAATTATGAATATTACAATCAGTTTGTGCTCTAACTTTGGTGCAGTAGCACGTGTATTTGACTAACTTAAGCGTTTCACTTTGAATTTCCAATTGTGTTTGATTATAATAGGTGTTAGCAATGTATGTCAGGCAATCAAAATCCAGATATCATATGATACATGGTAGCTAACCAACCCAGCATGAAGGCAAACTAAAAATTTGATAATCAGATGTTCAGTTTAAAATTTACTTTCCACAAATACTCAAGCAATCAAGCCAAATGAGCTCTGGACAACTGAATGCTTTCAGAAAGTGATCATGAAAAGATAAACTGAATGTAAAAACCAAAAAGTCAAGGATAATTCCTTCGACTATTTTGGGGTTTAAGTTGCTGACTGCCTTCATTTTTTTCCCACAGAATAAGAAATTTATTGAAGCATCAGAAATTAAGGACACAGCTGAACATCAGGAAGGATATTGCTGTTCCTGGATGAATAGGGAGATATTTATTCTAATGTAAATATCCAGTTTTTACCCTTTCAAAACTCAAATCATGCAAAGGATGAATGGAGATGACTTATACAATCTGTGTATTTAGATCCATGTTTTCTAATGTGACTACATTCAATTTTAATGTGGCTACATTTTGTGAACAATACATGTACACACAAATTACAGTTCAGTAGAAACGGAGTTAGACAAGATAAAAAGTGACATAATGTAAAACTGTGGCAAAGTAATTAGTACTAAACTCTCCTGTTACAATTCATAAGTATATTCAGGCATCTCAAAATATCTGCGTGTCCATTTTCTAACATTTAGTGCAAAACACAGAGGAATCAGCCACCCAGTGCAAATTGTAAACCTAGCTGAGCCACAGACGATGCAAACTTTGACAGGATGTTTGACCTCCTGGTTCCTCAGCCAGACCAGCTGTGAAATTGATAAAAACAGTTGTGTAAAAAGAGACCCAAATGGAAAACAGACTTGCCACTGGCTTACGCAGCAAATATGAATGAACAAATGGCAAACACATAAGGGTCATCACGTCCAGCTCAGAGCCTAAATCTGAACGGTTGATTCATCACATATTCCTGAGTAAAGGAGACTAAAAAATGGAAGATAACACTGAAATTTAATGATCTTCCACCTGGGATATGCAGTACAATTTCAGTATTCGTTAATACAGAACACAGAATAGTTTAGTGTAAGTCAGCTGGATTTTTGTTGCTCACAATTATCTCACTGTGAAGGATGCTGATAGTTTGACAACTGTGCACTCTTAAATGGAAAACATTAGCAACACTTTTTTCCTAGTTGTAAATACTATCAAATGTTATAAAAATAAAGAATTCTTAAATTTAAGTTAAAGATTTTTAACTTTCATGTTTCTCAGAGCTTGAACAATGTGAATTTCTTGACAATCATTCCAGTCCAATAGATTTTCTGTCATTATCTGGAGACTCTAAATTCAGATCTCATACCAAAGATTAGTACATTGCTACTTGAGACTTAAACACTAATGTTTTGGAGGCTTATTACTGTATCTAGCACATGTATTTATCTAATGTGACTATTTAATCTGAAGAAACATTTTCCGGTTATTTTCTAGAATATATAGTAGCTGCATAATTTAAATGAGCCATGTGATTACACTAAATAGCTTAATCATTCATTAAAACTAGATAAAACCAGTGTGTTGTGTGTAGTCAGTGATAACTAATTTAATTTTCAGCACTGTTTAGAAGTTCTAAATCTATTGAGGACACATTAGTTGATGTCCTGTTATTGACTGAGGAATAAAAAAACACAGTAGACTTTAATATTTTTTCATTCACACACTATTTCTTCTGCTTTATCAAGTGATATTTATGCTGTAGGTAGGAAATATATCATTCGATGTTATTTAAAATAGTAAACAATATAAATTCCATAAAGTAGTTGGGAAAAAGTTTGCATCTTTTCTCTAAATTGATAATGGTATTTATTACACAATGTCTCTACTTGTGACTCTTTTTATTGATGATACCTTCATTTTTGACTCCACAAGAGATTAGAGTATTTCCATGCCATATTCTAATGTGTTATCAAAGATTTTTGTTTCCTTGCAGACATTTCTAAGTAATTAATTACTAACGTAATCATTGAATTAATCTGATGTTTTGCTTCTTTAGAAGGAAACTTTGAAAAACCCCAGTACTTATATCATTTACTGGTGTCTATTAAGGTTACTATTTCATCATGAAAACTTATTATAGGCTCACAAATATGGTCAAACATATCTTTTATATTTCAAAAAGAAGAAAATCGTGCAGGGTGTATATGTTATGATGGTATGCAGGCATATCTGAGTTTAGAAATACTAGTTATTATTCTGCCTGGCCAAAATTGTTCTGTGCAAGTTTTAACTGACTGTCTCAAATTGTTCATATTTTAACCATAGATTTAGAATTAATTAAGTAACTTTATTCAGCTGTCATGCTAAATAATTTTTCTGGATTGCTTGGGTACAGTGGCATAGACCAAACCTAGTACCATATAGCATGTCACTAAAACAAAAGCCATTAACACTTCCTTTTTTTTCTATTACCTGAATTCAAACATCCAGGTTGATTTGAGTCCAGAAATCCTGTTGTTCTGCACTGAAATGAAATCAAATGAAAAAATGAATGGTCAGAGATCTTTTCCACAGAAAATAATTAGTATTTATTATTCTCAAAGAAGTAGTTAGGTGGAGGGAGGCAGTTTTAATTTGATTTGTATCCAAACAGACGAAGTCCCTGCAAAATCTTAGGAGCAATGCAAACTTATATTCTAAATAATTAGCTTTACCTCTTTCATAACTTCAGCAAAGGGTAGAAAAGATATTGGGACTGTTCAGTTTAAAGCTTGCAACTGACAAAACATTGTAGAAAAGGAGCATTTTGTTTTCCCTAGCCTATACATGGAATTTTAGATTTCTGATAATGTACAGGAAAGCTTTATAATAGCTTGTTAAACTTAATAAAAAATTGATAAACTTTTTCTAATGCCAGGGGAATTACCTTTAAATGTGCTCTTTTTTGTGGGTAATGCTTAAGTCTCTAATCATAATTTTTAAACAGGACCTCTCAAACCCTAAGCTGCCATAACTGCCAAATACCCTTTCTACAAATATAGAAACTGCTGTTCTCAGCCCAGTGCATGGGTAGACATTTCTGTTCCTTTCAGCCTGCTCGTTCACACATTATAGTTGTAAGGGGGCTGGACAAGATGGAAGAACAAAACTTGGCAATAAAGCATTCAAGTCCAAAGATTATGGTTAATTTTTTTTGTATAAAGATGGCTCAAACCCAAAATCCTTGGCTCAGCTGCTACAGTAACTGGGAGAAATTCTGGTACATGTCTGATACTGTGTCTGAAATTTTAGTTTGAACTCGCCTCTCCTGAAGTGCCTAGCTACATAAGAATAATAACAAGTAATTTCTTTAATTTCTTTTTTTTTGGATGACATTTTCCACTCCTCACCTTGTTGATTTTAGAAATGACTTCAGTTATGATGCCTGGACATGCATGTGAGTACAGTTATTTGCTAAATAATATCAGTCTGGAGGGAACTGAAAGGCTGAGCAACACTTCTTCTCGGTGACTTAGAAAGGCAAATTCTTTCAGATAAAATACTCACTAAAGCAGCAACAAATCTATCATTACTTCCAGAACATAGTACTCAATTCACACTATTGTGTGAAGGGTAATTATGAGTTTAGTTGGTACTAGTTCTTTCACTGTAGGAAATTATTTTCACACTGCAGCTCTCATCATTTCAATAAATTTCTTCATAATTTTTCAGGTCTTTCTATTTCTAGAGCTTAGCAAAGAAAGAAGAATATGTTTTCATCAAAAGCATTGAAAAAACCTGTGTTAACTTCAGTGTGATAAGTAAGAATTGACTATGTAACTTCACACCCTAGGTTTTTTGCATTATTTCATCACATAAATCTCTAATATATTTGCACTATTTAATGTCTTTCTCTCCGTTCAAAAAAGAAAGCCTTCCCTAAATCCTCCCTAAAGAGATTTATCAAGAGTCTTAGTGTATCCTTACATGTCAGGAAGGAATTGTACTTAAGTGTTAAAATACTGCTCTCATACGTAGGTACCCACTTTGTGTACTTGCCAGGGAGCCAGGATGCTCTGCCTACCTCCTTGAATGCTTACTTCTGTTTTCAAGCTTCTCTTGCACTGGTATGCAGCTGGCATTGTCAGTATGCTAACATTCTGAAACTTAATTCCCTGGACTTTTTTGATAAAACTGAGTTTCTTGTCATTTTCTTTTCTTGATGTTTTCAGTGAAGGAACCTGTTTATAAAGCACTCTTTCTGGTCTCAGATGGCTCTAGCAAACCTGGCAAGTCTAGAATTCTAACTGTAATGCCTACCAACTATTTTTAAAATCATGAGAAATAAAAAGCAGTATAGATTTAGTGGTTTTTATTTCCTTGCCTCATTCAGTTCATTTGAGACTCATTGGTGCATATATGCAGTTCTTGTCAGCACTGTAATGGTGGCCAGGAGTATTCGGCGCCTAAAGAAGAAATAACTTTTCTGTGGAACTCACTGGCTTGAAAATCCTTTTGTTTTACACTTTGCTACAAGCATGTTCACATTTCAGTACGTGCTGTGAGAGCTACATCTCTACCTTTAAGCCTCTTTCTTGTCTAAAACGTAGGAAAAAAAGAAATTTTCACAAAGGTGAATGCTTAGAGAAAGAACGTGAATCAATAGAAGAGCTAGAGCTGGTTGTGACAGCACGTTTTCCTAACATTTCGGAGAATGGTTGCGTGTGTGTGAATGAACTTTGGATAACAGGTTTCAGACAAGTAATGACTGCCTGACTGCATGGCAATCAAAAGAACATGTTAGAGGCAGTGTGTTTTTGCCCTGGCTTTTGCCCAGATCTTTGGGTAACTCATAGCACAGCAGTATCTGCAGTGACAAATAGCATCTAGCTAATTCACAAGTGCAAAATTCATGTGGTACAAGTTAATGTGATAATGTGCCTGCCAATTATGCAGCAAAATATGCACACTTTCCGTATGCCTCTGGGTTTTTTAATGTACTTTTTCCACTGTAGCAGACATAGGTAAATTCAAAAAGTGAGAGTGAAAATTTTAATTTTCACCAGTTTCCAATTCATTATTGGAATATCACCATTTCCAGTATAATAAATAACACAGAACTGGCCCTGTCTATGGTTATGTTAAGGATTTAATGTACATGTATGTGCACACACAGCTATGACATTTTGTAGAATAGCAGGGAGCGCTCATTAATTCACATTAGCAATATGAATAATACATAACTATAAACTTTTGAGGCAATAACAAAAAAAATTATCAGTTCAAAATAAATTCAAATTACAAATATTTGAATTATATTTGGCTTAATTTATGTAATATTTGGAGGTCACTCACACATGAAAGAATGTACTCAGTTATATGCAAGTATACACAATGAATCAATATGCAATGAAAGAAGTGTTGTTTGAGTTCAAAATAAAACTAGCCATCAGAAGAATAAACTTTTTGAACCTGTGAATCTGGGAGACAGTCAGCTAGGTTAAATAATGCTCAATTAAACTTTACAGTGAATAATTCCTGATGCACTTCAGAGCTGTGTCAGTTTTAGACCGACATTTGTCTCAATAAAATATTAGTCAATAATGGTAAATATTGAGCAGAGTAAAATAAGTCCAGCATTTTATTCATTTTTTTAAAATGTGTGGAAACAGAAAGTTTGATTTGTATTTCAAACAATCCATCAGCTCCATGATTGACAAGGAATGGATATTGGAACAGGGAGATCATTTCTTTTACCTATTTACGAAAATTCTTTGGGGTTTAGAAACCAATTCTTTAAAGTAAAATCTAAAAATTTTCTTACGGATAATTCTGAATGAAGATGTGTTATATTAAATACCCAATTTCATGGATCATGATTTGTTTACCATGCTTCAAAGAGAGCAATTGCTTTTTAAGAGTGTGTTTTGTGATGCACCACTCTGATCAGATGTACTTGGTTTTTTTCCTTTTCTTGATTTTCCTTTCATCACATGTTTGTTATGGCTGAAGGCTTGCACCGTACTTTTGCCAAAGCCTCATGTGGAAAGTAAACTCATATATTAATCTTCATGGGCATAAAGATTTAGAATCCATGACCTTTTTTCTTTTTCCTTTGATTGGAGGATGCAATTAGGATGCATTTTTTGTTGAATATTATTTTCTTCTTGATGTCAATTTCATAAACTTGTTAAGGAACATTTGAATAGAACATTGCTCTCCAATCTGCTTAGAATCACATGTGAATTAAGTGCAGGCCTTAACTTTGCTGTTATCCAATGTATTAAAGACACATTGAATGCTATAAAACTGAGGCTAAAGTTTGTGATAGTCCAAGTGATTTATCAATCCAGTTTGAGACATATTAACTAATAATGTTTTTTCAGCATGCATGATTTGAACTGTATTAAAGCTGTCTTTTATTTGTGGATTAGTCTTGCTTTTAATGGAGAAATTCACAGTCATATAAGTATAATACTAACAGTAAAGGGAAAAGGGTAATTATAATATTTAACTCGCATATAGCAGGTCTCATTGATATTTCCAAGCATTCAATATTCCATTATCTCCAAGAAAATTGTTTGAAAAAGTCCGGTGTCCTCACAGTGAGTTAAAAATCTTCAGGAAGAATGACAAGATAATCAGGGGCTCAGCTGGGACTACAGTGCAGATCTCTTTGAATCCAGTATTTTCTTTACAGAAAAAAAATATTGTTGTAATATTGTGAAGTGTTCCTCCTAATGCCTGTACTTAGTGTACAGGATAGAATGGAGAAAGAAGTAAAGGTTTATTTACTGCATCTGGAAAAATAGATCAGAGAGTCATGGAATATTCTGAGTTGGAAGGGACTGACAAGGATCATTGAGGGGATCAAACCCACAACCTTGGTGCTATTAGCACCGTGCTCTGATGTTGAATGTAGCAATTTAAAACATTTAAAAGAGGACTTGATTTTATGTTTGTTTTTCTTAGGAAACATAGTTGCAACCTAGAAATATTTTTATATTAAACTCCATTCTCTGTCACTATAAATCATAACTTGTAGCAATTATTAGCAGAAGAAATGTTGTTGGATACTGTCTGGCACTCTCTGCTGTGCATAAATATTCCAGGCATAAATATTATGTTGTTGCTGATTCTTTGCTATAATTAAAGTACAAAGAGGGAAAAATACGAAAATAAAATACTGTATCACTAAGTAAATTAAAAGGGTGATCTTATTCTGACAGTATGTACCTGTGTGTCTAGTAATTATTCCTTAACATCAGTTCCCCCCCTCTCTCTTAGGGTGTTTTTACATTTTCCTTTCCAATAAAGAAGAGTATGGAAGTATTTCTTGATTTGAAAGATTTATCATTCTGATACTCTATTTGTACCTTTATGATGTAGCTGTCGTTTTGCTCCCTGAGTTTCAAAATACAAAAATAATATGATGTGCAGGGTTTTACATGCCTTCCTAGTACGCTCTTTGAAGAAAAACATTTAATGGGGACAAGCCATGTAATGACACTAAACGCACATGCTAGTCTTTTTTTTTGAAGGAAAATCAAATTATGTTATCTATAACATGCTCACAGTACAGTGTGATAAACTCTAGGCATCTGATTAATGTAGCAGCTCAAGGAATGACATATACATACTGGAATATCACAGTATAGTTTTCAGATGGATGGATGTGGCCGGTAGGTGCATTTTCTACTGAAAGAAGCCTGTAGATTTATGCCACTATCAGAGTCCAGTACTCTCTGGCCACCTTATTTTAGATATTTTGTGTGTGGAAGTGGCAATATTTCATATTGTATATACTTATCTGAAGACAGATGCTTTTACAAGAGATTTCTAATTTTGCAAGACACAATTCACTCATAAGACCAATATGATTCTCTCTAACGTGTTTGCTTCCACAACTCTGGAATCCCCAAAAGCCAGGAAGGAATGTCTAGGTTGAAGCCAGCTCAAGCCTGTTGCTATCTTCAAAATTGTGTTGTTGATTGTTTTCATTCCCATGTCAAACACATTAAAAAGGTCCCAAGCAGACCATCACAGATTTTAAGAAGATTTCAACAAATTTTAGGTGAGATTCACCAGTATGAAGCACTACAAAAATTAGCAAACTTTCAAAATTCGTGTAACCGTAAAAGCCTGCGAGTTGTATGACTTAGCCTAGGAGAGGAAAGAGTATAGATGCCCTGAGATTCCTGCCTTCACCAGAATCTTTGGGAGCTCCAAGATTTTTGGTCTGTGACAGGTGAGGCTCTATAACAGAGGCAGAATAGGGAGTCGAAAATTACTATTACAGTGTGTTCTAGAAAGTTTGAATTTTGTGTATTCTTTGTTGTTTTCTCCCACTCCTTGCTGTGCCAAATGAGTGGTGAGTGTTCAGGAAGCATAGATTATTTTAGTTTCTTGTTGTTTTTTTTTTTTTTTTTTACTCGAGGTTTCAATTGAAAGAGAGATTGGATTGTGAATTTTTAAAAAATTATTATTATTTAAAGTAAGTATGATAAAAAAGCGCTAGATTTTTCTGGATTTCATGGAGTGACATCAAGCCATTTACTTTGTCTTAAATGAGAAATGGATGCTAGTGGTGTATTCTCAGGAGGAGTCTTCACTGTGATCCCTTTTGGTCTGTCATCTCCCAGATTTCTTAACTTCACAAAGCTTATTAGTACTTCAAAGTTCATTCCTTGGGCTGCTAGGGAGGGGGTTGTCTGATGAGGTAGAACTGTGTTACTGTACTACCTACTTTTGGAAAGTAGATAGTTATATGTGAAGACTACTTTTTTATTGTTGCTGTCTTTTATTTTGTTTCTAAAGATCTAATTTCTGCACCATACCGTAGCATGCAATAGGTGTTCTGAAGAAAACATAGTGAATGTATGTATAACAACAGTTAATTTTTTCATGCCATTATGAAGTCACAGCAGCAGCATGCGATGAAGTGAGGTAAGGTTTGCATCTTAGTACAGTTCTTAGTCCCCTTCGAGTAATGAAAAAATTAAAAAAAAAATTATGCATACTTTTTATTTTAAAAATAATTCCTCATTTTATATATGAATAAAAACCTGAAGGTTTAGATAAATAGAACACATCTCTCTGTCCTGGTCAGTATGTTGTAAACAGTAAGTGTTGGCCCATAGTGACACAAACAGAATTTTTATCTCTGTCAAGGACTATTCCATGAAGTTTAAAAAGAAAACATAATCTTATACACCTTTCTTGTTCAGATTTTTCAAAGGCTGCACTGAAATATCTTCATCTAGAAATACACTAAAGAAATGTCTCCACATCATGTTTAGGTGAAATTGCAAGAATGTAGTTCTGATATTAGCATATGCTACTGTAACATGAATCATGATGTTACTATTGTTGACAAAGATAAAACTAGTAAATTGAGATTCGGACTGTGTGATCTTTAAAGGTCCCTTCCAACTCAAACACTTCTATGATTCTACAACAATTTTTGTAGGTACACATTTGGAAGTGTTATCAGAAAGCTAAATATCAGAAAGCTAAATAAACTATTATTGCTCTTTACTATATTGTACAAGTGCTAGCTGCACACTCTGGCCATAGATTGAGAACCTTTGGACTGCTGCCGAGTTAAGAAGAGAAAATTTTTTGTGCATCATTGATTTTTGGTCAGTTAAAAGCAGAGTTTTTGCATGGAACCAAAGTTATGCTATCTCTAAAGAAAATACACTGAGCAGAGCAAAATTCAAGTTGTATAACCCCTATTAGTCTAGAACACGCACATCCATGGAAAAGTGAGTCTTTGATACAACTTCTGAATAAAGAAAGTTGTTGCTACTGAAAGATTATTTCCATGACTTGAAACCTGGATCCTCCTATTGTTATGAAATAGGAAGGACATCTAAAGTCTGCTTAAGAAGTAGTTATCATCATCTTACATAGGGTTTTAGTTGCAAATCCTCACATCTTAAGAGAGTACGTACCAAGAAAAATACTACATTTTAGCATGCAAAGTGCTCAACTAAAGTAATAAAAAATTTTTTTAATGTATGTTAGTCCCCTTGAAATGTACTGAAATTACAGTGGATTATCTAGTATGAACTTATTTTTCATATTTAAATAATATGGTCTAAATACATTTCTAAATTTAAGATTTAATTTGATTTTATTATTTAAAAATTATTTATAGGCTCTTTTCCTCTCTGTATTGTTTCACATTGTGACAAAATACAGGTGAATGGAAACACTTATCAAAGACTTAGTACTGGTTTGTTTACATGACTGCCATAGCTCAATGGATATTTCTTCAATAGTTTGTTAATTTGTAAAAAGATATGAGAGGAAAAAAAAAGGCAAAAAAGGGCACAGTTTTAAATGAGAGTTGACCAAAACTGCTACTGTGGATCATGTTTGCAGAGAAAGTGCAGCTCTGCTCAGAGGTCCACCTCCTTCTGAACTCAGGTTCTCTATTCATATTCTGAAGAAAAGGTAAATGTCACCTATATAAAGTAGCCTAACTGTATCTGTTGATATCTAATCCCACCTCTCTATATGCTCTACGGAACAGCAAAAAAGTTAGTAATCTAGTTGTGACTCAGAATAAAGGAATAAATGTTATTGTAAGAACTATTTGAAAAACTGAATAGACAGAATATGAAGGAAGTGGAGGACAAATCCTCCACATTCCTTTCAATAATGGAGAGAATAAAAGCTTGCATTACTGATTTAACAAACCTTGACATTGACCCCAAAGTGCTTCTCTAGCAGCAAAAGTTTAGATACCTAGAGACAAGTAAATTTTAGAGACAGGTAATTTTTTTTGTGAATATAATTCAGTGTGCTCTGTAGCTGCAGTGAGACTTGAACACATTTAAAACGTTTTTTCAATATTGTAGGACACAGGGCCCATCAGCAGTACATGCACCTGGATACATTTCCAAGGCACATGTTTATAATCACTTTGTGCTGCCTGAGCAGCTATGCTCCCAGGACCAGCACTGGCACTGTTCATTACCAGTTTTGGTGAGGTGAGTTTCCTAATTTAAGCTTTAAGCTCATTCAAAGGCCTAGAAGCGATCTCTGAGTGTGAGTCGTGCGAGAGTTATTTTGAAATAGTTTGTTGTGCTGGTGACATGGCCACCATCTTTCCTAAGCTTTAATCATTAATTTGCCGTTGATATAGCAGGAAAGAAATGAAGATTTGTTTCCAGAAGAGACAATGCAGTGGGACAAGACACCCTGAGCTTCCGGGGCCAAACTCAGTGAGGTGTCTGTCAGCAGTGAAAACTGAAAATCTGTGTAGGAATTAGGTCTTTCAAAAGAAAACCAATTGTATCAGTTCAACAGAAAAATTTCATTTTCTCTAATTTTAAGAAATTCTTTAAATAAAATATAGCAAATTAAAAAAACAGATAACCTAGTAAGGACATGATTAACGAAAAACTAAAACCCCTTAAAATTTGGAGATAACTTTCTATCAAATGAAAAAGCAACCAGCTGACCAGCAAGTAATGATCATTTGTTGCATGTATTAATTTTTTTCTAGTGATTTCAGCTAGTCTTGCTGACTCCATGACACTTGTACGGATTGAAAAAGACTGTCTGTATGTGAGTGGACTCGTATCTAAAGACAGAGTGAGAGGTAAGAAATTAAGGGGAAGAAGTTATGGTAGGGTGAATGTAAAGAGAAGCAAGTCTCAGTAAGTCCTGGTGTACTTATCATAGAAATGTGAGGAGGTTGATCGATAACATGGAAAAACATTTTTCAAGGTGCATATAATAGTGGCCTTGAGGCTTTTAGCAAAGGAAACTGGCCTTATACAAAATCTGTTACAATTATGAACAAATGAAACCACAGACACACGGCTTGGCTTTTAATTTTGATTTTTCCTTTTTAAACTATTTTCAGGAAGAATAATCTTGAATGCTTTTGTTATCTAAAATTGCTTTTTCAGAAAAAAATTGTACAACTTAGTAGACGTACTCATATGACTTAGAGTAAAGTACAGGCAGTAAATGGTGCAGATACTTCAGGAAAATGGAAAAAAAAATTAAAAAGATAACATCTTTTTAGGAAATTATTGGGTACATCTCCGTATGTGGCTGTAACAATTTATATTTTCTTTATATGAAAAAGTCATTTGGGCAAACATCAGTGAAGTTGGATTGCTGCAAGAAGAAAATGGTCCTCAATGGAAAGGTAATCCTTGTTTTTAATTTAAAAAGTAGTTGCAAAATGCAAGGAAATTACAAAGTTGATTGTTTCATTACAATTAATTAGAACTTTCCAGAAACTCACTGTAGAGTTTTGTACTTAAGGATCATACTAAGTCTGTGTAGCTGGATGCCAGTGTTTATTTCTCTTCAACAAGAATCATAGTGCAATCTTTCCAGGAGCTCTAGCAAAGACTTTAAGAACTTCCTGCTCATTTACTGCTTGAAAATAACTTCTAAAATTTATTTTAACCATTAAATGTCTGAATTTTGTTTTGATCTTGTCTATATGACAATGAAAATATATAGTCCCTGGTAACTGAAAAGTATGAATTTTCAGACAGACTTATCTGTTAAATTATTTTTCCTGAGGCAAAGCCAACAGCTAAAACTTTTCCATACAGTTGGCAGCTGGGACTGGAGAACAAATCTGTCAAGCCTGTGCAGCTTTCAAAAATGAGCCGGCCAATTATGATTGAGTTCTTTCTATAATTCATATGTTTGTTGGCTTTTTTTACTTTATTCAATAGACAAAGCGATAAGTTTGGAGTAGTAATACACTCCAGTTTAAATATATAGCTTAATACACAGTTATAAACTCATTATTTAATAGCTATATATTCCTTTTATTTGTTGAACACTTTATTTCAATAATAATATACTTCATACTAAAATGATGTTCACATAGAATTAAGTTTCAACTATAACGTGAACCATTAAGATAGCAAAACTAATGTGGATCAATTGCCAGACTGGAAACTTGCTGATAATCTTCTTCCTGTGCAAACATCTATTCTGTGGAATCCTCACAAATATTCCAGGATAATTTGTTTATTATTATTATTGAAATGCTCTTGGACTTTATCTAAGAAGACAATTATAACATATGAATACTTCATTCATCAGTCCCACAGAAAAGGCAGCAGAGCTTTGGTAGAGTGAGATTGCATTGTCACCTAACTCATAACTCTCCAAAGAGTAATGATATCAACAAAACCCACATGAGGATCCTTTACTTTAATAAGGTGTTGATATAAAAAGCTTTCTAAAGTTTTATTGATCATAAAAAAATCCTTCTCATGAATTCCTGGTTCTGCAAAACCCCAATCACATAAGAATCAAATTTTCTCATAAAGTTATAGATAAAATTTCACCATTTATATTCACATTTCTTTGCTTTATTTCACCTTGCCCTTCCTTTGAATACTTTCATATCTTCTGATATACAAAGTTGACTTGTGTGAACATTAACACTGAGTTTTTAAACAACTATTTTCTGCAGCTTTTTTTTAGTATTTCCAGGTTTAATAGGCAATTTATGACATTTTTGAAAGAAAATTACTGTAACTGGTGTGAACCTAGACATTTTTTAAAGACTTGCATGGTGACAGTAATGCCGTTTTCTTCTATCAGTGGAATTACTAGCATTTTATTTACTAAGGTGTCAGTGTCAACTTCCTTCATGTCTAAGATTTTCAGGTATTACAAGGTTAGAAAAACTGTTCTGAAATCTAATTTTGTTTTGCTTTCACCATTGCATTTCTTTATTAGCCTTCTCTGTGAGTTGTTTCTCCCAGTTCATCTATATCCCTAAGTGTTCCTGCAGTGGGAAAAGTCACAAAGAGCAGAACATTTAATCATTTGTGGGCTGCACTCCTCCTAGAAGACTGTAATAATTTCCCAATCTGGATAAGTTTTTCCTCCTGTCTCCAGGACTGAGAGTGGATACTCATAGACCTGAGGGATGTGAAATAGAATGTAATGTATCCTTTAAGTCCAAATACAGACAGTTTTTTGCAACAGCTTTTTTCATGACTCATAACTAGTTTCTACAGGTAATGTTAAAGAGATGAGTAGTTAAAAAAATTCCAAATATCAGATCTTCAATGGAAGGACATTGATAGCAGCTACTTCTGTGACTGCACTTGGGAAACTGGAATATAATGTCTTGCAGGATTTACACAGAAGTCCCTGCCCATCTTAAAAAAAAAAAAAAAAAANCAGGCATGGTAAATTTTTTCTTAATTTTTAATATTGTTTTATTTTTATAGCACCTGTGTTAGCAACAATGAAGAGTCTGAAGCGAGGTTAATTTCCTTTTGAATTAGCTTCAGTATCCAGAGAAATGTATCAGGAAGAAGGAAGGCAGTAAGTTAAATTTATGGGCTTAAAATGGATTCTACACAAGGAAAACACTGTCATAATTTTTACTTCTAGAAAGAAGAAAGATTTCATAAGGTGGAGGAGAAAAAAAATTGAATGATGTTTATCAAGTTCTCTAGGATTCTTTCCACATTTATGCTGTTTGGAATAGGATATTGGGAAAATTCTAAACATTTTTTTCTTTGTCCCATTGCATTTTTAAGGACTGCTGAAGTATCCTACATCTGAACGAAAAGAGTATAATATATTAACAATATAACCTAGACGGAGAGAAAGATCTAAATAAAAAGAGAAAAGAAGAAAGCTTCTCAAGGCTAATTTATTCTAAAATGTTGTAAGCTTCATTAGAAAATATATACTCAGATTTTTAGCAGCAATTTTATTTAATTAAATGCTACAGTCAATACAGTAAAGACAACTTCACAAAAATATAGATGACATTTTTAACTCTCTCCTAAGTTTCTCAGCTCTGTGCAATTAATTGTGTGAAGTCCTCAGATCCATATGATGTACTATCTTTAGAGCTTTGCAGGCAGGATATATTTTCAAAATACAGTTTATCACTTCCATGAAAAGCACACACAAACAATCTGTTTCATTTTAAAGATTTTTTTTTTAAATCTCAACTGTTTTCTTTTTATAATTCTCTGAATGACTCTTCTTTGGCTGCTATTCTTATGAGAAACACTGAAAAAAATATGATAACACTTTATATGTCTCTAAAAGTAATTGATATTTAAGTGACACTAGAAATTAATTCTATAAATTGGAATAAAAATTGAAATAAAAGTGATGTCTGACTTCTCTAAGGAGTCATAGTTATCTCAACATTTTTTATACTATTATGAAAATTACTGCTTTGAAAAAAATCTTTTCAATAGTCTATAACAGAAGATATATTATTTAAGTTCTTAAACTGATCCTAATGTAATAATATGCTACTAATTTCATTATTTCAATACTACTTAAATAATCATACCATTCTGTAGCCAAATAGTGACTTTGAGTATTCCAGAGAACAGCACAAAGAGTTATTTAAATTCCTTTAGTCTGGAATTAGTGTTAGTAGAAACTCAGTACATGAGCTACAAGTTATATGCCTGTTTTATATTGTATTGAGACAGGTATTGAGTAAAAGTCTTTCTGCATTTATTTTGCATAATGCTTTGTGTGAACATAATTCAGGACTTCGTAGCTTGGCTCAACCCAGTGACCTGTGAAGTTTCATGGTGGGGACAATAAGTATTTCTCAAGAAGGTGGAATGAACTTTTCTGAAAATACCTTGTTTACTCATGGGAGAACTTTTGCCCCTACCCTCCATAATTGCATTTTGATGTGAAACACAGATCTCATGAAACTAAATATTCTCTGTTGTTGGCATCCCTTATTTGAAAATTTATACTTTGAAGAGGCAATTCAAAGTCTTGCTTAATGAACTGAAATCATATTCAAATGTTTCTAATTTCCTTGCAAATCTTATGGGATGAGGAAAGTAAGGGTGTTTGGAAAATATTGAAACTAGAAAACAATAAGTGAAAAGGATTAAAACAGACTCAGGAATTCTGAGTCACCTCTGTGATAACAAATGCTAAAGAAGCATTTTTCTCTGATGACTTTGTAAGCTCTGAGATGTGTTTTCAGTTCTGTGGACTAGATGTGATTGTTCAGGTATGATTTCATGTAGAACAGTCCTAAATGCTCTGTTCTGTTCATTAATTTTTCTCAGAGGAATGTACAATCTCTAATTTATCCGTGGCTGGCATCCACCGTTCTGGAGAGCACTGTATCTTCTTTTTCCATTTCATTTCTTTTACTGAGGTAGCATCTAAGCCAGAGGCCACCCAAACACATTTTTGTTGCATACCATGAAGTGACTCCATGTATTATAAGCAAGTAATCTAAAAAAAAAAAAAAAGATATATGGTTAGCAATAATTTGCAGTTTAAATTAAAAAGAAACCATGCATTTTTTGCGTTGGTGTGCTCAGTGTTCATATTTTCAAATTCATCAGTAATGAAATCACAGACCTAAGGAAACTTGGTCATCTGTAAAAGGTTACAGCCTAAAAGTATTATCTTATAAGACACATTTTTGGTATATCTACACTACTAATAATAAATTATGTCAAGAAAAAAAAAATCAATTTTTCCTTGTGTTCTTAATAATTTTGTCCGGTTTCTATAGGCGTTATTGTCAATTAGCTGGAGGTACATGCTTATTTCAGTCAGCTGAAAAGATTGAAAAAGCTGCAAAGAGAAATTTTTTTGAGAATATCAGAGTAGACATGATTTTAGATATTACGGTCCTTTACAATGAAAATGATTTTTTACTTTTCCTTAATGTCTGTTTAAATGATTGTCTATATCAGAAGTGGCTTATATTCTTTCTTGGTCTCCTCAGCTAGTGCAATTTCAGTGTATTATTTAGGAAGGACTTATCTATGCATATTTAGGAAGTCTGTATATATGTATATAGATACACACACACACATATGGCATGAATAATAGATTCAGGGAGATTTTAATCCTTGCTGAAAGCCCAAACTAGAAAAAGATTAAAAAAAAAAAAAAAAGAGAGAAAAACCAAAACAGGAAACTTCATGTTGCATTCAATACTTACTTGTTACCTTTTTTTTTAATTCTGAAAAAATGCTAACATTGAAATCAGTAGAAGCAGAGCATGTGTTTAGCAGAACCACGCTTGACTTTTACAAATACAAACTGAAAACAAGGGGGTTGACTTAGCCAAGATGTACAAGTTCTATTTTTCAAATAACCTTCCTACCAAGTGGGAATGGTTCTGTCAACATATTTTGGTACATGATTAATCTTTCGTCCCCTTCCTATCATCAGAATCAGCTTGTCATGCTACAGAGTCATATAAATCTGTGATGCTAGAGTTGCTTGTGTGATGGCAAGGAAATTCAGTAACCTAGAAGTTAGCTCATTAGGATAATAGGGATGGAACAGTTAGGAAAGCATTAATGATATATTTTCACTATCAACACGCATTAATTCTGCATGTTATACTAGTCAAAAACCTGTTTGTGTAAAGTTATTGAAATATAGTATATTGAAAATTCCTCGGCTCTTGGGCTTTCTCCACTGGCACTAATGAGGTAAACACTGTGTGAAATGTGGCGTGTGGATGAGATGTGTTCTGAGCTTTTATTGTGAATCAGTTGTAAAATATGCTGGATCTCTGCCACAGGAAAAAATGTAATTTAACTTATGCCTATAAACCTATTCTGAGTGAATGAGGTGTTTAAATTGTAAAAATCACAATCAGGGAACTATCAATCAGCATGCTTTGGGCAAAAAAGATTACACCAAATATAGTTAGCTTGACAATTCTTGCTTTTAAAAATAAAATCAGTCCTGACCAGAATTTTAAGAAGCATGATGCTTTTTGTTTGTGTGTTTGTCTAAAGCAATAGATTCTGGTTTAGCAGAATGGTGATTTCAGAGCTGACACAAACTTACAGAATGAATCTGCTGGCATTTACAAGTCATGGGGCACAACATCTTATGCTAGTGAAGGAAAGTGAACAAGTTTCCTAAACAGTCAAGTTGGGAAGAAAATGCCCAAAAATAGTAATTTATAATGAATCAATAGAGCTCTACATATCGGAAGAATACTCAGAAATCCATGGTAACTCTGCAGCTATCTAGCTATCTAGCCTACTGACGCACGCTGAAGGACAAACTTTTGACTCAAAGAGTAACATCTCTGTTCAACCAGGATACAGGCTCCTGCAGTCTAGAATCTAGCCTTTGTCAAATGTGCAGTCATTAGAGCACTAAGCTGGGAAAACCTGGTTCGTAGGCTCAATTTAAAAGGAGTCAAGCACACCTCACTGACTTGCCAGGTGTAGTTGTGTATTCTGGTCTACGAAACTATTGAAGAAGCTGAACAGGGTCAGCTTCTCCTTTTCCTACTGATTCCTGGCAGGAAACTGGAATTCACTGCTGTCTCTGATGAAAGTGCTTATGTGACACTGAGCACATCTGAAATATTCAGAAGGCATACCCTTCCCTATGATGCAAAAATGAAAGCAGTGTTATGAACAGTAAAAGAACTAAGCATTTTTAAAATTACCTCCTGGTTGTCTCACATTAGGACCATCATTCTATTTGAGAAACAACCTCAATACATCTGTGCTTTGATTTGAGTATGGGATAATTTTAGATAGCTGTCTCACAAACCAGTGGCATGTTTGAGAAATATCGAATTCTTTGACAATGGGCACCACAAAAAACCCATGAAAAGCAATTCCCTCTTTATAACAAATAAAATGAAAAAATAATTAAAGTACCTGTCATTACGGTAGGACTATATCTCAGACAAAAAGAAACAAAATTGTGACATATTTGTTCACGGAATTAATGTCACTCTATGCAATGCACGGAACAGTAAAAAGTCTGTCACTGTCAAATTAAGTACTAGACTCTTGTGGATATTTACAGTCATCTGTGTCCCTGTTAATCTTTTTCATTTGAATTCTAGGCTGCAGAGCTTTATAAAACTTTAATATTTTTGATAAGTACACATAATATTTTGAGCTCATGTACAGTTACCCTTCTCCTTTCAACATATATATGTAGTGCTAAGCTAGGCAGTCTTTTAATTCTCCTCAGTCTTATTTTATAGACATCCTTAATAACTAAGCACTATCAGTGGTGAAATATAAAATTTTCAGATTTTTGTTCTGTTTTCCTTATACCTGTAATTCTTTGATGTTTTCCTGATCAGTCCATCCATCAAGGCTAACTATAGTAGATATACAAAATAGAACAGAAATTGGCCCACTGTTCTTTCTGTACTAGGGCTGGGAATACTTTGTTCCAGGTCTGTAAAATTCTGATATCCGAGAAAGGTTGTTCTCTATTAACTTCATACCCTGTATAAGAAATTATTTTTTGAATTTTTTTTGCTGAATGTGTCCAAAGTAAGGTGTATGTCATTTTTTACTGATGACTGATAAAGGAAATGCCATCTCTGAAGCAACAGCACAGCTTTTTTAGTCTAAAGGAAAATATTTAACTTAACACATAATCATATTCAGCAATGACAACGCAGGAACAATAGATAAGTCTTCACTACAATGCTTTCTGCAGGTACTGTGCTACAAGTATCTGAAAATCCAAGAAGCTATGTCATTTCTTATCAGTACAGTACCCAAAAAGGGAATAGTTTCAAACACTCAGCTATAAAAAGCTTTGAAGAATGTTCATGTTTATTTATATTGCTGTCGCTAGTTTTCTTCCCTATTTCACAGTTTGTGATCTTTTTGTGAAGGGTACTTTGGAGAAAGTGGTGAACTTGACAGACTTCTTTTCAGCACAGAGGGCTCAAAACATGCAACTGCATACAGTGTTTGTTTAAGTCCACAAAAATTCTTTATTGAACCCAAGCAGGAGAATGGACCCTTGTGCAAGGTTTCAAATTTTCCGTTGTTAAACTTTGTGGAGTTCCTGGTAGTCATCTCTCCAGGCTGTTGAGGTATTTTCAAATAGCAGCATAACCATGTGGTTTATCAACCTTAGCAGCTTTGTATCATCCGAAAATTTTCTGAGGATGCGCTTTGTCCCATGTACTTCATTGATAACTTTTTTTGATACCTTTAGTCCTTTCATCTCTCAGACAGGCAGAAGATTAGAACTGCAGAGTCATTAAAAAATAGTTGCTGAAGTGGCTCTTTTTCAGTTCAATGGCTTGAAAGACAGGGAAGATTTACTTCAGCCTCATTTCTGTAAGAAAAATCTGAAAAAACTCTTTTATCAATGTAGAACGCTTTTAACGTTGCCTACAAATACTCTGTCTAGCAGACAGTATTGTCCTCTTTTCTAAACATTGCAGGGAAAAATGAAAATGCTATCAACCACAGAAAAGATGTTTTCTGTGTATCAGCACAATGTCCTTCAGCACAGGTGTTTTCATAATGATGATATATTATAAAAATTCATGGTGTTCAATGGCTCTCACACTTGTATTTCCACCTCATCTGTCACACGTCAGTATAACTCCACCCTACACTCTCAATAATCTTGAAATTATGTTGATAATGGAAAACAATAGTAAATTTTAACTTAATTTTCATTACTAAATTTGACTTCATATTACAAGGAAATATATTTATTTATGAGATGTCTAGAAAACAGGAAGTGTTTTTATCATTACATGGATACATCAGTGAAATTCTGTTAATGAGATTTATGAAAGTACAACAGAGTCTTCTCTAAATGAGCAGCATCTACTGTCATTTGAAAGTACAGACTTTCAAATTATTTTGAGGTAGCCAGATGTACCCTGATAATGTAGATGACTCAAATGACTCAATATCTCTAGCAACTTGAAAGATCATTTACCTCCAAGTTATTCAAATTCATTTAGCTCCTAGCAACTTAATGCATTCTTTAAAACAGAAAATTTTATTTAGTATTTGTTTCATTTAATATACATTGAATATGCCTGGATTTAAGGTTTAAAAGAGCTGAAGTCCCGCTTTTACTATGGGCTTTTGAACATCAGCTAAAATTATGTCAGTGAATACTAATTTCATGGTCACCATTTCAAAGAGAGACGATATTTGTCAACACTTAGTGTGTGCCAGAACAATTTCTTCTTTTTTTTCATGTCTGCAAAATTATTGGTTCATAATATTACAAGATCTCATAACTGAGTATTAGCAGAGTATTTTATAAAAATATATCGATGCCTATTATTTAGCAATATAATTTTGCAATAGCAATACGACATCAGAGCTTAAGTAGTAAATAGCGTTTTAAGGCATTTTAAGATCAAATTTTTCAAGTTAAGCTCCTAATTTGGCTATTGCATCAGAAGAATATTTTGTAGCGTTTAAAGTAAGCTATTCTAATGTTTTGCTTTAAGAACTTTCTAAAAGAAATTTTGGTGTGTGATTTTTTAAAAAAAGTTTTATTTTATTAAAAAAAAAGGAAAAAAAAAAGAAAAAAGAAAGGATTTGTTAATTTAAAGGTAGTTCACTACAGGGACCTCCTGATTAAAACTGGGCTGAATGAGGTGGTCTCATATTAAGAAAAGAAAACAGAAAACCTGTCAAAAAATTATGCAGAGGTTTTTCAGTAAGACTGGTATATGTATGGTTATTAAAAATGGAGGTAAATGCATGTGTTTAATACAATACATAGTAGTTAAAAAGTTGTGCTGCAAGACTAGGACTGAGATATAACAGTCTATAAAAGTTATTTGCTCTAAGACCAGTCCAGTATCAGCCTAAAGTCACCATAAATTAAAATTATTTAAAAAAAAAAGAACTGAAAGAACTGAGAGGATCCAAAACACTTTAACTTTCTAGAAAATAAAATACATACTGATATAACCCCTGAGCCATTCTTGTATAACTGCTTGTACTACTTGTCTTCTTGTCCCCCACTTGCACTACTGTTTGACACTACATGTGGTGTTAAAGTAAATACATATTTCATAGGCAGTTAACATACATACAGAGGTACAGTAATCTTCATCAGTGTGCTGATGGCAAAAAAGGTGAACTTCCTTTCACCCTGTTAATACTGCCTATTCATTTCATTTAAACAATAAATTTCTCTTATTTATTCAGTCTCTCCACCCTCCCATATATATCATCATACAGTTTATGTAATAAAAACATTTAGGCATTTGTTTAATTTCATGCATAACACTGGGATTTTTCCAAATATGTGTCTTCTATGCTTATGCTTGGGTTTAAATTCAGAGATTCTTTAACATTTTTGCATCATACTTGAAAAAGGCAGATTCCCCATGTTATCACTGCAATAAGTACAAAATTACTCTGTAATTTTCTCTAGGTATATTAGTCTAGAAAACTGGGAAGAGATGTGATAGCAGTCTTTAAAGCGAAGACAAAAACAGTTTTTCATTCAGAATAGGAAGAAAATTAAATTATAGTTTGACATTCCTGTAAAGAGATTCAGACTGGACATCAGGAAAATTCTCCTAAACACTGAACTAAATAGTCTATAGTTGTTGTTGAAATGTTATAATTAGAATTTTCACTTAAAGACCAGCTAAAAATTCCTGGTAACAATTTAGGGATTCCTAGTCCTGCTTTGAGTAGGTCGATATGTGGTTTAAATCTCAAGCTCTCATCTAGGCAAAATTTTTGATTTCCAATTGTCCATATTTCCCATAATTTGAGCATTTCAGTATTGGCACATAGTTATGCAATATCTTTATTCTGCTTAAATCAAATAATAAGTTCATTATTATGACACTATTTAAGGGATTTTTTTCGTTTTGTGGCTCCTCTGTTGTGCAGCCACACACTGACATTTCTTTGTTCTCATATACACAAAGAGGAACAGTCGCACTGAGTCAGAATCGTACTTTAGGGCAAAGGAGGAGGAGAACGAAGGGAATAAAAGAGAAATTCTGCACAAGACAACAAAGACACAGTCTTCATTAAATTCTGATAACTTCAGCATTGTTCTTTTCATTTTTTCAGTCATTTTCAGAGAGAGTACATCATAAAGTGCAAACATTCAGAGATATCATGGTTTGCTTCTAATTTGCTTGGGTCCAAAGCTAAAAGAGAAGTAGGTCCAAAATGCATGGAGAAGTCTGAAAACACTGCAAGTATCTCGAAGGATGTAAAGGCAGTAGAAAATATTAAATATCCAGTGATTTCATTATATCATTAATGCTAGGCTGAAATTTTTATTCCATTTTCTCAAAATGGAGGTTATATACTGGGAAATAAGGGTAATTTCAGGTGATTTTTTAGAGAAAACTGTCTTAAATGAAGAGCTACAATTCTAATTTCACACATACTGTTCTCATGGAAATCATGCATTCAGAACTATATTAAAAACCTGTTTTTAAAGGAATATGTTAGATAGTTCTTTTCCTTGCCTGGAGTTTGATAGTTTTGTGACTTCTCTAGTCAATCACATTTACATAAGCTTTGGTATGTGTCATGGCACAGGAAAGGGAAAGCCCTTAGAATATTCCTGTTGATGTAGTTAGTTAATCAGCTATTTTCTCAAAGATTCATTAACAGAAGAGGTCTTTTAGTCTATAACTTTTACTCAAAACATGAAAACTACGCTGAAATACTGCAGTAAAAAATTAAGAACCATAGCTGTTATAACTTGGCTTGAAGTAAGTTTTTTACTAGAGAAGCTTCCCAGTGCTTTGTTGATTTCAACCAGCAGAACATGATGGATGCAGGTACTAACTCTCCTGCAAAAGTTATCAATATGTTACCTTAGGAGGTTACGTGAAAAAACTGTTTCAGGTCTTCCACTGCTGATATTTCTGACACAGAAAAGATACTGTCCAGAGGTGCAATTAATAGGGAATTATGAACATGTGTTTCATGAGAAAAATCAGGCAGCACATGCACATATATGTGTATAGGAACAGAATCTGTCCATTTTGTTACTCTTACACAAAAGAGGATTAAAAAACATCAATGTATAATCATTGAAATTCAAGACATGGTGGAGACAATAGTTTTAGTAATAACTATAATAACTTAAAATGAAGACTTCTTTCTCAGCAACTCACCTGCAGTAACCAATTATGTGAATCATCTCCATTCATTTCAATATAAAATTTAACTATATTTGGGCTTTCTCCAGGTCGACGGTAGCAGATAGACTCCCTTCTTCTCAAGCTGCCCCATTTAAATCTGCAACAGACGTCTGCCTATGCATCTTTATTATAAAACAGGTCAAACAGAGTAACTATGTAAAACTATAAGCCTTCCTTGGAATGATAAAATAGTATATAATAGATTTAGTGTGCCTTATAATATAATGGACTTATTAGAGCATCTACTAGAGTCTCCAAATTATGTGAATTCTGTTAGAAGAGCAGCCTAGGAAGTCTCAGTCAACATATATGCAACAGAAGCCAGATTGATTATAATTTTACCAACATGCAAACTTCATTATTTTAATTCGCATATCTCCAATCAAAGCAGAAAAATCAGCTATTCTGTTTTAGGACTGTAAGCAGCTTGGTGTACAAGACATAAGAATGTTCTGTACACGGATTTCCCCTGGCAGTGTCTAGCAATTGTACTGTCTTGTGAAGAAAGGAATTCAAATATATACATGCAAATTGTTCCAGAGCTTTTCACTGGGAAAATTCTAGCAACTTTTACACTTTTCTGGAACCTTGCTACATCACTGAGAATTTCAAGGAACAAAGGGTGATTAATTAAAAAAAAGATATTACTATCAATCTGACCTCCTCTAGCTTTTAAAACCAGAGGTGGCCTAGATATGGTTGTCTATTTTGTAGCAATGTTCTTAGGTATATTCAACTAGTATTAGTTATGCCTATTTGCTTAGTGTATTGCATCTATCATTACTGTATGCTGAAGTTGAAATTCCTATTACATATGTATTCATGGATAGAAGTACCACTAGAGTTGTTTTGTTTTCCTATTTGATTAATTTCATCCTTCATAGTGTTATAATACAACATAACCCATAACCTACAAAATTTTACATTATGTATGCATACACATACACACACACACACATATACATATATTTATTCTACATAAACATAAATAAAATTCTAAGAGGATCTACATGTTCTAGAACACTTTTATTAGTCAGCTGAATATGACTGGGAGACCTAAACCCTTTAGAATATAAACATTTGACAGACAGTATACTTAGAAGATGGCTTTGTGACCAAGTCACTGAAAAGGAGATTAAGATTTGTATGTATTTCCAGTGCAGTGGTTCCTTCAGAATAGTTGTCTGTCCGTTTGCTCATCTTCTTCAGTAATGAAAAGCATCATGTCACATTTACAGTGAGGAACTCATTGCCTCGTTTTCTCATTTGCCATGACATAAGAACACTCACAACATCAGTGATACTTATAAAGCCTCCACAATGTAACCACCTCATAATAATTTCTCCATGGCAGCATCCCCGTGGTATTACAATCCTATTTCCTTTCTTTCCATACACAGCAGTATTTCTCTAGTTATTTCCAGAGTTTAGTTCACTTAAAATGGACATATTTGAGTTTCTGTCTTTGATATGTACATAAAACATAAGCATTTGATAGTCTCATTTATTCAGACCCACCCTCTCCCTCCTATTTTATGAGTGAATTGGTCGGGAATTTTTATAAAGCACATAAAGGAGGAAATAATTAGTACAATGAAAAATCTTCCAGGCTTTTATTTAAAAATATGGATCATCTAGCAAGCCAGCATTCCATTCTCAAGTTCATATACTTGTCAGGCCTTATTTTTTAAACTTAATGTTTAGAAGTAAACTAGGACAGGAAAATATTGCAATAATAATTTATTTTCCTGTTCAAATAACAAAAATAACAACAGAATAAGACTAAACATAAACAGTAGGCACACATTGGATTTATAAGGGAAATTATGAGAATGAATCAAGTTGTGTAATTCTTCTTTTGAAGTTCATGGCAAATGCTATTGAGTTTAGCAAGAACATTAGGCATTAATCACTGCTTTAATATTAAAATTTAAGAATGTGTTATACCACATCAAAGTTCATGGAACTTATGAATATGTTTCTAGTTAAACATACATTAAAGTCTTTTGCTGACTAGGAACAGCTTCCTAAATGAAAACCTGATATAATAAATCTCACATTTTCTCTAAACTAATTAATTTCCTGCTGTTATCTTTTCATTGTTGTTTTTCAAGTGCATGGTGACATTTTGTCATATTCACCTATTTTAGATGAAAAGATGGTTTCATTTTTAAAATCAATATTAGCTTTTTGGACTTATCTTTGCTTGCATTAATACCTCCCTGTGCAGAATATATGAAGATGGTCACAGCAGAGATCTCTTTAATCCTCACACTAGGTTATGTCTTTGATCATCTATTAACTGAGACTATAGTATATTAACTTTCAGCTGAGTCAAGATAAAAGGTTTATGTGAGTGGAAAGTTTCCTTCTATGCTGTTCAGCTCTCTTGGATATTAATAACAAGCACTATATGAGCTGTCTTTCCTTATAAACAATGTAGACTGGAGAGAACTAATGCTCAAACACATTTTTCTGCATAGATTTACTGTGTCTGATGCATTGACAGAACTTCATATAACTTCATATCTCTTAAAAGAAGAAAGCCCTTGAAAAATGTGAAAAAAAGAAAAAGCAAACATAGCCTTTGAAGATGTAAGTAAACCGATGTCATTATAGATTAAAGTGAAAGAGTAATAGTCCACACAGTTTTCTAAAAATTAACTTGACCGAGTGGTTTAAAAGGCTTTTTCAATTATTTCTTCTGAATCCTATACCATCTTTGAGTCAATGAGTCAGAAGAACTTAACTAGTGCCATACTTGGACAGACTAGAAGCCTGTTCTAGTCCCATATCTCTAATAATGACCAGAGGCTGACATTTTTGAGAATAATTTGGGTAAAATTGGCAGACAGAATTATATGTTCTTATATTAATCTTCCAAATAGATTTGTAGCTTAATAAATGTTTAAAAAATATTATAAAAATTTTCATACCTCTGACTATTCTGGATATGCTGACTATCTAACATTAAAAAAAGTAAATTGAGATTTCTTTGCTTCAACAGTTTTCACTGCTGGTAAAATATATTAATTATAAATTATGATAATAAACCTATAATCCCTTTGATAATTTTCACTTTCATTATTCTTGCATTTGGAGATAGGGAGAATTTATATTATGAAGCAGGATGTATGTGTGACAGCCCAACACTTGACTATTAGCATGCAGTGTTTTGCTACAGTGCTGTAGCAGTGCTACCTATTAAGTGAAACAAGGAATTACTACTTTCCTTTTTTTTTTTCTGTTAATTAAACTTGATATTTTCTCAGAGTTCTGCTTTTAGACATTTCTGTACTTCCATTTCCTTTTTCTTATGGCTGTAATGCTTCCTTTAACATCTTGTCATTGTGAAACTGAATGTGAATAACAAAATTTTGGAAGCAGAATGTTCAGAAAGTGAAGATGGGAAAAATTTTTTTTGGTCTAACATAAAATTGTTGAAAATGTACTTCTTCTACATTTAAGAACTTGGGTTTTAGCATTAAATTCCTCTCCAGTTGTTGTTGACTTTAATTACTGTGGACAGTAATGATCATTAGGAATACTTTTTGAAAATTAGCGCCAGGACAGCACTTATATATTCCTTGTCATTCTTTTTATTTTATTTATTTTGGTTTTAAATATGTAATATGTTAACTTAATACCACATATTAGTTCTTTCTAGCAGAGGAAAAGGTTGAAACTTATATGCACGTTTTTAATGTGTTTTCCATTTCTATCAAACAGATTTTGAGGTTTAGGTGCGGGGTTTTTTGCTCCAATGTTCTGCAACAAAAAATCTATGAAGGGAAGAGTTGCACCGGGAAGTAATAGCTATAATCTTAGTCCTGGTTTCACTTTGTACAGTTTCTTGATTTCCCTTCATTTGATGAGCAAAGAAAAATAATCCAGGAAGTCAAATAGAATGTTTTATCAATCCATCTGTACTGATAAGTAGGGTTAGTAGTGCAATGGGTAAGCAGATCAAAATCAGGAGTGTGCTAGGTTGTGCAATAACAGCAGTGGATGATAAAGGTAAAATGTAATCCTCTGAAAGTCCAAGATGCCTCACAATAACCAGGTGGAGATTAAGGACAAAAGTGTTCACACCAGGAAGAAAGCTACATTCTTGATAGATACAGGAAAATATCAGATGTGTTCTCTGACCTTTTTTTTCTCTTACAAAAGATGGAAAGGAGCAAGGCAAGGACCATTTTATCCAACAGAATCAGTTCAGGAAGATATTTCTTAAGTTGCTAGAGAAAGATTCCAACTTAATCTGAAAGAGAGGAGTAGAGGCTAGCTGACAGACTGAAGAAGGTGAAGATCTTTATTGTTATATATAATCCTACTGTGCTTTTTTTAGGGTAAGAATTCTGTTACCACGAAGCTTGGCTTTTTGCTAAACATATTTTGGTCTTCAAATTTGGCCTAGTGAGAAAGGTAACTCTGACCTCTCTCACAGATAACAAAATGTTCACAACTGTGCCTATGGAGATCATTAAAAGTAGACTAGGGGTCAATAGTAGATACCTGGTTCCCTTGTTCACTGTGTTTAAAGAATAATGCCATGTGCCTCCATAGAATTCACAAAGCAGTTGGAAAGCAGAGAACACAGAGGTCAGGGGAGGCACATTCATATTTTGAGGATATGTGATAACTAGAAAAATTATTTTGATGGGCTGCATGTTAAAGGTTTCATGTAACGTCTACAAACATTTTGAGGAATGTTGCGAGCTATCTGAACACTTACGTGGTTAAGACAGAGATGACCGATGCAGCTCCTTGCTTCAATCCTTTTTCATCACTGCTATAAAATGGGGTATAGAGGGGTTTTTACAGAGGACTCTTCTTTGCTCCAGAAATATCTCTGCTAGTACAGCTTGCATTCCAAGACTTCTTCGTGGTCAGAGATATTTGTCTTGTCTCTGTCATTTTTTCCCACTAATCTTGCTTTGGACCTTTGGACCCTTTGGACCCTAGACTCTTAACAAACTTGTTAGCCCAAACTTTTTGATGCCAAGGAATATGGTAAATTTACATGACAGGACAGATTTTCACTAAAATAATGAAACCCAAAGGAAGTAAACGGTCATGCTCTAATGCTAATCCATTTACCACCATATATTTATGCTTGGCATCTTGATATTTAGGGTTATACTGTGGTATCTTGTGAAACAGTTACCTTAGGCACCTACAGTAAAGCAGAGGGGGTATTTTGTTACCACAGAAGATTTTGCTAAGTAAGAACATGAGGTCATTTTGACAGTAATTTGAACTTCAAATGCCCACCAAAAGACAAACCTAAGAACAGACTTCAAAGCAACCTGTAGGCTTTTTCTGATGAATATGTTTCAATTCTTCTTAACCAAAAATTCCTACTTCTCCTGATGGAAATCATCAGAGATCGAAAATTCAAAAAGCATCAGACAAATATTCAAGCATTTTTAAAGTGACATTTTTAGCTCTAAAATATTTTATGCGGGAAATCCATATAGTCGGGTTGGCCTTCCCAACACCAACCTAGAGTTAGCAAAGTAGCCTATTCACTTGGAGCTGTTTGGCCCTCTGGAACATCCTCAAAACATTTTGTGTATTTCAGAAGTCTTTAAAATGACTCTCTGTCCATTTTCTTAGTACATGAATACTGATTTATGGTTTTTAATTTGAAGTATGCAAAAGGTACTTTGACTTAAACATGATGGAACTTGGCTGTTGTGAGATACTCTTTCAACTTCTGAACCCAAATTTGTGAAAATTCAGGGCTAACAAACTCATGAGGCTATAATCTGAAGAAAATGATGGTAATTTCCTGGTATACTTGGCCAGATAAGTCAATTTCACTATAATTGCCATGAACTGTTGTAGCCTACAAGCCCATCTGTCTTGATATTACACAGGACTCTTGGAAATGAATCTAACCACATTTTTTGGAGCTATATTCTTTCTTTACGTCTTGGAATTTTATGCTTTCTTCTCCTTGTGTAGAAGGCATCGCCATGACTTTTATAAAGTTTTGGGTAACATGCTGTTGAGGTAATTACAAGAAGGGAACTATGATGCACACTACTCAGATACCAGGTAGTATACTACCATTACTGCAATTTATTGGAAGTTAGCCAAAATCTACATTCTCTATTATGTCTAGAAAACCTTGTATAAAATGTATAGTCAGTAATTATATTTCTCCACCTTGAATTTCTTATAAGAAAGCAATCAGTTTAAATTACTTTCAAAAGGTCATTTTGGCTTATACTTTTCCACCTTGAATTTCTTATCATAAACGGTTTAAATTATTTTGGAAAAGGTTTTTTGACTGGTGTTTCTTCACCTTTCAAATATCATTCTTCATTACAGTTATGTTAACTAATTGATCTATATATTGATCACATTCACTTTCCTTAATGATCACTCTAGTCTTCCCATCCTGAAAATTAAAATAAATAAATAAAAACCTAAATCCTGTATTTCAGAAATTATGTTTCTGATGATTGCACATTGCCAAATCTGCCTGATCTTTATTTTCGTCTGATATGTAGCCTTACGGATGCCTGAGCAGAACACCTAGAGATCTAATGAATCAACATTTCTGAAAACAAACAAGATTTGCTCCATATACTAAATCTGTTCTCTCTTGAGAATTTAGAATTATAAAGCATTTTAATTTCACACGTTGATAACACGTTTTCTCAAGTATATTTGGGTGCAGGTAGTTTATAAGGAAATTACTGGTTCAAGGAAGTCAGTTGTGAATTTTAAAGATTACAGTTCCCCATTTTTGGACTGAAATTTTGTGTCATCAAGTCAAAAACCATAGACATCAATTGTTTATAAGCAAGCATAAAGAATATTTCATTGCATAGAGACGACATGTGACAATGGCATGGTCAGTGAAGCTGTCTTCATAAAGTTTGACAGCAGAAAGGAAAAAGTTACAGAAGAAATCTGTGGGAAAAGAAAGTACAGAGAGTTTTTTTAAAATAAGTTTCTTGTCAGTTTCTTTGTGTTTTGTATAATTTTACATATTAGATTCCAGTGACAAAGTCATTAAAAATAAAACTAATAATTGCTCAATATTAAAATACATATTTTTATGTACTAAATGGATTTGAGCTCAATATACCATGAGAAAATATTGAGAAAAAATAATATCAAAAACTAAAGAGAACTTCTACAGTATATAGAAAGAACCTGAAATCTCAAATCAATAAATAAATTTCTGAAGCTGAAAAAAATGTTCATTTTAGCAAGGATGCACAGTCTTTTCCAAACCTTCTCTTGAGTCATGAACCTGGACAAGTAATGGAGGTTTATTAATAAATGTTCCTCATAGGTTTGCGGGCCACTTATACTCCAGATAATCCAATCCCTCTCATTATCACTGGCTTGTATAGGATATTCTCCTGGTGTTGCCAATACTCTTCCAGTACTGCAAAAAGTTTATAATTTTTTATGATAAGATGGAAAGTGACTGATTTTTCTCTGATTCCTTTCTGCAGTGATCTTTTCTTTGATGAGGTTCCTGTATATCTGGTCTCTCCAAAAGACCCAGCTTTTCTTTGGCCTTCCTGACTTGGGAAGTTTTTTGATAGAAAATTAATTTGGAAAGGCCTTTTTTCTTTTCCTTTTCTTTAACTAGGCGATTAAAATGGAAAATAGCTGGAACTAGAAGGATTAGATGGAATTTTGCATTGATGGTGGTAACAATTACTTGTAAATAAAACAGATTGGGTCATCATGGATTTTCTCTTAGTTCTGTGATAAAAAGCTTTCTAGTGGGAGAGTGTGATGGTGATGCCATGATGTTTTTTGCTTTTTATCTATACCCCCTCTATATACTCTTTTATAGAACTTTTATGTATTCTTAAGGACCTTTTAGCCCAAATACTTCTAATTGTTCAGGTTTGATAACCAGCATAAGCCCAGTATTCCGTTAAGCGAGGAGACCAAACATCCTGGAAGGCTCAGACACCAAGGCCTTCTCTGGAACACATTTTGTAAACTAAGATAGGCCTGTCCAGGGGAAAAGGTTCCTCGGGGAGGGGGGTTCACTCAGCCTCCCATTGGGGAATCTTTGATGAATACGCTAATTGGTAAAACCTATAATTTTATACTCTAACTATTGTGTGTGTACATTTCAGGGGTACCCACAGGGAAGCATTTTAGTGTGCATTTGGATGTGCATTCCAGCGTGCTCCACCTGGACGGAGTGCACCAAGGATCCTTAAAATAAATACCAAGGTAAAATCCCTTTTTCCCTTCTAACCGTGTTTGGCTCTTGATTTTAAGACCAAGAAAAGGCATCAGTGGAAGACAGCAGAGAAAGGATTGAAACTGTGTCCATAGCTCTGCTGGTAAAAGCTAGAGTAGGATTCTGTTAGAAATAGCCCAAAGCAGACTGAAGAAGTTTGCTGTAGTTTTCTGGTGCCTTGTAGTTTAACCAGAACCCAGTTCTCTGGAAAAGAAGTGGATGTGCTCGTTCACCACAATATTTTTTCTGTTGAGGGAATATTTCTGTTGTCACAAAGATGATCTCATGATTCATTTGGAGGAAATAATCCTGTTAAAGTATAAAATTGTACATAAAAATAATTTTAAAAGTCCTCTTAGCAGGTAAAAATATCAATAAAAGTATACATTTTTGAGAGGTCATGTTAATTTTATCATCTCAAAATATTTCTTTTTAATGCAGTAGCTTGGGAAAGTAACACATAATTTACTTAGGTTTATGAAATACTGAGTATTTATTTTCACTTTTAGTCAGAAATTTTTCAAATAGTGTGAGTTCAGTTAATTTAAACTGAGACACACTAGACAGAAGGAAAAATAACTTTTCTAAAAAAATGTTCTTGAATTAACATGTTTATTCAAAACTATGGATTAAGATAAATAATCAGATATGTAATCATTCATTTAAACTGTCCACTGCATTTCTTTTGGTTAGCCATTTATGTCAGAACAGATGTGTCCATGATTTCAAGTAAGGCTTTTGACCTTTCCTCATTCTTCCTATTACAAGTAACAATTTTTACTCAAAAGAAACTTATGTAGAACATAGAGATATTATTTTCAAAGTGCATCAGTTTTTAAACAAATAGCTCAATAAGCTTTATTTCAAATGAAAGTCCATAATTCTAATAGAAATGGCAGAAGCAGTAAAAGCTAAAGTGAACATTTCCACGAATAAAAGCTTCTATTTTCTATAGTCACATGACATTGTGAATTAATCAAATTGTCTTGTTTCTTTTCCTTTTATTCTCATCCATGTGTCATTTTTATCCTTCCATTTTCTACCAGGACATTCTTAATGAAAATATCCCCAGTTCCCTCCACAGCAGTTTAAGGGACACAGATGACCACCTGCAAAAATTTTATATGAAAGGTTGGACTAAAGTGTATGTTTTGGCTTTGATATTAGAGGTTTTTCTCTTTATGGGACCCTTATGGAATAAATACAAAACAGTAAACCAAGATAAAGGTTACTTGGATACAAGTAAAAAGCAATTGAGAAATTCTCCTTTTGCTATAGCAGCCTACTGAGTGACCCACTGCAGTGTTATTCAGTGTTAGATTTCTTTCTTGTCATAGTGACAGGAATAAAAAGGGAGGAAGGCAAAATAGAAATGTTGCAACTGCAAGAAACATATTTCAAATTTTTTTTTGTGTTTTAATTTAGTTATCTTATCGAGATATTGGGAAGATTTCAGGAAATAAAATCCTCATCCAGTTCCAGTTATATTTGATCTCTAGAATATTGAACATCCCTTTTCATAGCATCTATAGTAAGAAAAATGTGAATGATTTTATACAGTAAAAAGTAAAAATCCACTAAAAGCTCCAGTTTGTATCAGTGCTTAGTTTTCCCTGGAGATCTACAGTGGCAGAGGAAACCATACTGCATAGAGCTCTTTCACACTTTGGGTCCATGATGCTCTGTTACCTGTACTAAATCCTCTGTATTTACAGGTGATTTCAGAAATCAACTTTACATTGTCTCAGCTGTTTTGGGCAATATTTAATTCTGACCATCTGACATACTGGAAAGCAAAAAGAGCCCAAACAGGTGGACATCACCTGCATGTAAACATAAGCCATTACTTCTTCCACTGATATTGACACCAATTGTGAAAAAAATTAGTTTAGAAAGCTTTAATTTATTGGCAAAATCTGAGCACCCTGAGAGTTTTGAAAGCATCTAAGAAGATGCATATTTAGTCGTGGCTGCCTAATAATATCTTCTTCATCCTGTGATCCACATGCTTTCTAAATAATGTGGGCATTTGGGTCAAAGGAAGAGATGGAAAAAGAAGATATTAGTTTTATTAAGGTTATTTTTTATTTTAACTTACATACAAAGTACAGAACAAAAATTCATATGTGGACCTCAAATTGCCTAGAAATAGTACAGCTCAAGTACCGTTGCTGACAGTGTACAAAAAAATCACTGTAAGGAAATTATCTAATAGGTTATATTCGGTCACCTTCTAATATCTGAGTCAATCCAAATCAGGAGTGTATTGTAAAAAAAAGGAGTTGTAACTTATTCATGTAGCATCAGCAGGTTGGTTCCAAAAGCAAGAGCATTCTCCACAGAAAGGAGAATTCAAGCTTTAGTTACCTTCAGTGAAGAGAATATGTGGTAGATAACTGTATGTTTTTATAGCATTCGTGAGAAGGAACGAATTGTTTTGTTATGTTTTCATAAAAATCCAGAAAAATGTTTAACTGACTGATTTAATGGGGAATTTTGTTTCTGCTGAAGAGAAGTCAAAGACAGAATTGAGTAAAATGAAGCTTTAGTGCTTGTATACAGTGAATGCTTTATGGAGATCCTGAGAGTTGATTTACTGTTCTTTTAAATACTGATCCGAATCATTGAATTGCTTTGTGCAGAAGTTTTGGATTGCTTTTTCACAAGTTCCAGTGAGCTCTTGAGTGTTTGTTTTCCTGAAAGTTTAAAGATGCTAAATGACATACTGTTTTGAAGTGTAACATCATAAAGACTGAGATCCTATCTCTAAGTAAAACTTGCTAGAGGTGAGCAAGAGGGGAACTATCTGTGTGTGCATTGAAGTTCAAAGGTGTTTTATGTTATAACTCCGTGTGCTTTGTGAGCTTTAAGAAGCAGCAATAAAGTGGGAAGTTCCTGTGTCACTGTCAGCAGACTTTCAGGTTAACAGCTTTTCTTTTGACTCTCTCGGAGACTGTCAAACACTGCTTTACAGTGTTTTTGTATGTATTAAATACTATTGTTTTGATGATAAACTCTGTTGCGGTCTCTTTCCAGAAGTTGTATGAGAAGCTCAGAGTTCATTTCACTTGGACATTGCAAACAAAGGACCTTGCATTTATATAATGTTTTTTCAAATACAGTGTTCTTGTACATGTACTAGTCAAAACTGAAGGTGACATTCTAGGAAAAATAAAATGTGATAGTTTATCAAACTACATCAGCATCCCTTTCCTTCCTTTTATTAGCTGTGTAGTAAGCCCTTATTTTTCCATAATATATGGGAGTAACTATTTATATTAAAGGACCACATATGCCTAAGGACAGTATCACATAGAATTTACTATCCATTTCAGTCTTATACATATTTTCCATCATTTTGAAGATGCAAGGAAAATGATCTGTATAGAGGGTTGGGAGGGTAATTTGTTTCCCAGCCTGACTAAGATGTATAGATTTCCCTTTTCTCTGTACACTAGTTGTCTGTGATGTTTGACAGCTTTGTTAGTATACTAGTGATAAGATTTTTTTTCCTATTATTATGTTTCTTATTTCAAACCAGAAAGTTTTGATTCACACACCAAAGAATATTGTCATCTAAAAAGAGCAATATTTCAGACTGTCAGTGATCTTCACCTAGGAACACTTAGAGGGATCTTTAATTTCACTAAAATTGTTATTTTGTATTTGAATAAATGAAGATGACTCTTGATTAATTTTTTTAAACACAGAGCAAGCCTGCATCCCTTCTAAGGAGCAGCTGTTCTTAATAATAGTGAGCCAAAAAATCATAGAATATGCTGAGTTGAAACGGACCCACAAGGATCACTGAGTCCAGCTCCTCGTCCCTCACCAAGAGGGACCATCTCCAAGAGTCACACTATGTGCCCAAGAACATTGTCCAAACACTTCTTGAACTCTGTCAGGCTGGTGCTGTGATCACTTCCCTGGGGAGCCTGTTCCAGTGCCCAAACACCCTCCAGGTGAAGAACCTTTTTCTAATATGCAACCTAAACTTCCCCTGACACAGGTTCAGACCATTCCCTTGGGTCCTGTCACTGGTCATCACAGAGAAGAGATCAGTTTCATGACCCTCCTCTTCCCCTCATGAGGAAGGTTTAGACTGCAGTGAGGTCTCCCCTCGGTCTCTTTTCCAGACTGAACACACCAAGTGACCTCAGCCGCTCCTCAAAAGGCTTCCCTTCAAGGCACTTCACCATTCTCACGGCCCTCCTTTGGACACTCTCTAATAACTTAATATCTTATATTTTGGTGCCCAAACCTGCACACAATATGAGAGGTGAGGCTGCACCAGAGCAGAGCCAGAGAATCGCCTCCCTTGATCAGGTTTGGTTGGCCCTCCTGGATGCCAGGTATGCTGCTGAATAATTTTCAACTTTCCTTTGAGCAGCTGAGAAAAATCTGAAAAATGTATTTAATTAATTTAGTCACAAGTAAAAGGCAAAATATTTGTTAGAGGCTTAGACTCAAAGCTAATTAGAAAGGATTGCAACTTGCAAATGTGTTTCACTTCCTTTGGGAGAATACTGACTACTCACTCGGTAAGACACATACTCAACACCCAGTTGGATTTCAGGTAGGGATTGTGCAACATTTGGTTTAGTAGTCACAGAATGATCAGAGAGACCCATAACGTTAGTTGTTTATCTAACACAAGTTAAACAGCCTTTGAGTCCCAGGCAGTAGGTACCTGAACATGTGTATATCAACAGATCATTGCAGAATGCAGACCTCTTAAGAAACAAAGTTACACACTAAATCTTTTTAATGTTTTGATAATCTTCCCTTCAAAATGCCCACAAGTCCATTAGATATAGCATGGCCGGGAACTTTGGATCTCATATCTAAATTCTGTCAAGTATTTTCCCAATTATTTTTCCTCCATGGCATTCTCCAAGCAGACCCACTGGGTAGATTATTCTTTGTGGATTGGAGAAATCCATTAAAAATGGGAAATGAATTAATCCCCTGAAAATGAATGCATTCTGGATGACTTATGTAAGGTTGAGGACTGGCAACTTCTACTTTTGCAGCAACTTGCAACAAAGGACTACTTTAACTTCAGGGTATACTGAGGGTTCATAATGTTGATTGAAGATAAGTCTTCCTTGGAATGCCATGTAAGGGAACTAAGTCATGCAAAGCAATAGGTTTAATGACTTAAGGCTCTCTTTATAGCTCATACTGGATAATTTTTAAGACACTGACATTATCTTAACATACTCTTTTTTTATGCCCTTTTCTTAAATATTTCAACTCCTAAATTATGGGACAGGAAAAACTTGATGGAATAGACACTATGCTTAGAAAACATGTCCTTGCACTAAAGAAGAATGAATGGAAAATTCTGTAGAACAGAATACCAAGTGATTCAACTGAAATGATTTTAATGAATCTGGAGAATTTGCTAAAAAAAAACTAACCCTGAACTTAGGGAGCATAAATGCATGATGCTACATCCACCAAAAAATTAATCACATGTATAAAATAAGTAATAACTAAAAAGGCAGAAGACTAGATAATATATCAAGCCATTTAATTTGAGTCAATACTGTTTTGTGGTTGCAAGACATTTCAAACTGAAAGGTAATTTACTATAAAAGACAGAGGGGATCCAACTCTGTTAAGAGTTAGTTACTTTACTGAAATACTGTCTGGTTTGGAGGTGAGAGGCAGACAAGCTTTAGGGATTCCACCACAGAAGCGTGACACTAATTTTAACACTTTAAAACACAAGGTGTGAAGAAGGAACAGGTTTTTTTTTCATCTTTAAAGGTTAAGTCTGGAGAGGAATATGTGATAAGTTTTGCAGTATAGTGGAAAGGCTGAATAACTTTTTGCTACCAATGAAATAAGAGGAAATAATTTTGTTGCTTTTTTAGGATGAGGGTGTGGTTTTTATCTGGATTTGGTTTAGAGTTTTTCTTGTGTAAAAATGCTTAAGTTTGATAAGAAAATAAATTAATTCATGATGATCCAAAAGAGGTGGAATAATGTATTTCCACAAAGATATTTTCGGAAATTTAGCAAACATCTTTGACAGATATATTTGTTTCTTCTACATGTTCTTCTGTTAGTCACAAGTTTTTCATGAGAATAATAGATTAATAAGCAATTTGTCTGTAATCTTAAAGTTAAAATTCATCCCAAGGCAATAATTTTTATTGATTAAAAATAGCAGTCTGAGCTGAAGAAGGATTTAAATATTTCATTGGGTGTTGTTTAGAAAAGGACTCATTATTCTGCCTGTATCCTTTAATAATGTAACAAATGAAGAAATAAAAATTCACAATATATTTTTGTATACATCATGGGATTTTACTGGCAGTGGAAATCACTATATTTTGAGGGTACTCAAAGTCAAAATACTTACACAGAGTAATGTATGAACTGGAGTAGATTTCAGGGAAATGACGTCCTTATCAGTGTTTTGAAACACAACAGATTTCAGTGTGAGGTATTTCAATGCCATCTGTGTGCCATTTGGATAGTCTTATCCATGCAATTATGTGCATATTGTGCAAGAATATAATCTCACTGAATATATCAAGTGGCAGTGTGAGAAGCTGAGTATATCCGCACCAGAGATGGGCTATCAATTTTGATTGACCATGACAGGATATACAATGAAGTGCAGTTTGCTTGCAAACAGGATGTAGTTTGGATGTAAGCCTGGAAATTCTTTGTCCTTGAGTCCATGATCAAATACATGTCAAATAGCTCAGCATTTCTTCAAGCAAATTTTCAGGCTGTAGCCCAAAGAAAACAACTACCTCGATGATCAGTGTTATCCCATTTTTCTGATATGTCAGTAGGATGAATGGAAAGTTATGTGTAAAAAGACTAGCAGAAACACAGGACTCATAGAAGGCTGGTGAAGAAATAATGTGTGTGGAAAGGATGATGTCACTGAGTGAGCTTTTGAACAAAATGATTAAAGAATGAAACACTAGAGGAGGAAACAGCTTTAAATAAAATAATTTTTGGTTTTTCTGGTCTTGGAAGGGAACTGCAAACACAGGAGACCTCAATATGGTTCAGCAGCTAAGCGAACAATCAAATGATGTGTTTTTTGATTCATTATTTCACACTGCATGGAAGGATTTGTTTCAGTATTCCTACTTTTCTTTGGAGTCCTTGAGTGCTTTAAGATTCCCGCTCCTGGCTGGCCATTACTGCAGCAGTGCTTATAGTGGTATTTAACTTAAAGATCTGTAGTAGTATAGGTGGCAAAGTTCACCATTCTGAAAAAAACAGACATCTAAGATAGTTACCTTAGATACCTTACTTAAGCTTCTTGCACTGAAAGAAATACAAATTTACTTGCTTTGCTGATTTTGCTGCTATTCTTGCTGAGAAGAGCAAGCAACATGTGACTGTTTTATTCAGCTTCAAATAAAACCTTAGATGACAATCCATTACACAAATATTCAGTAAGGAGTGTTTTTCTGTGTTTTTGGTATAGTGATCCCCCCTTTCTTTTTCTTTTTCAGCATTCAGAAGTCACAGATGTAGCTTTTAGGTATGCAAATATCAAATTATATCTTTCTTCAGAATCTTTTTCCTGAGAATCACAAAGAAAACAAACAACCTAATGGGAAAATAAAGTAACTTTATATTAGTTTTTCCTTAAGTCTCCTCCAACTGACTTCTACCAATGAAAACAACAACAAGTGTCACAGAATCCTTTTTACCACATTTTTTAGTTTTTGGTGTTTTTTTTTTTTGGTCCCTGAACAAAATTCTGGGCAGCAAGGAAACTGTACCTCATGCTCATGCTGATTATAAGGGTCTGATCCTTTAACAAAAAAAAGGTGAAGAGGGGAGAAAAATGATGCAAATATGTTTAGAACAGCCTCCAACTGTATCTAAACATAAATGAGAGATTTCCCTGCGATAAGACCTGTGGGAGAAATCAAGGAATAAGTGAGGAGGACAGCAGAAATTTCATAGGAAGTAGCTATGTAGTTTCATATAAGGGTACTTGCAGTGCACAAACTGGGGAACAGGATAAGCAAAATCAAAAATAGACTTGGAAAAGGTATTATATTTTGCATCTGCATTTTCTGCTTCCTACTCATGATTTCACATTTGGTAGACAACTGTAATATTGGCACAAAAAACTTTTTGTTCTGAGGTCAGTGTACCACTGATGCATACCAACACAATGTGTTTGTACTCAATACTATAAAAATTTATATCAGCAGTTCCACAAACCTCTATGTTTATCCTTATGAAACCTAGTCCCCTTATTTTGATAAATCATACATATATTTTTTTTTTGTATTGTTGCATCTCTGATGGAAAATCAATATTTTGGAACCATTTTTGCAAAGATTTCTGGCACTGAAAATCCTTTGCAATGTGACTTCTTTGCATCATTTATCAAAATATAAAATCGTCAGGTTACTGTCAAAAACCCTTCATCTTTTAGGAGGAAAGGGCAAATATATGTTTTTAAAATGTGTTTCACTAACACATTGATATTTTGTAACTTTTTTTAAAGTCTCCAAAATTCAATTTCATGTGTATACCTAATATACACAAGTGGTTCTACACTTGTACCTAGATTTATTTTGGTACCAGATGTCTGGGGTGTTTTAGACACTGCATACTAGTGGACACTGTGTTTAAACCTTCTTAGCTACCACAATGGGATTTTTTCATCTTTCTCTCTGATTGTCTTCAAAACTGCGTTGTTTTTTAAAAGTTATTCTTTCAATGTGGTTGGACGAATTTGCATAAATTGTCATAAATACATGGAAAGAGAGCTGACTAACCTGCAGATCTATATCACCCTAGAATGCGACCTAAATATTTTTCAAAACTAGAACTAGATTCCTTTTCATAAGATCTGAGGCTTGATTTTTGGTAGCATAGGTATATATATGTGTGTGTGTGTGTGTGTGTATACATATATATATATGTGTATATGTGTATACATTATATATATATATATATATATGTATGTGTGTATATGTATGTATATAGAGATATAAAAATATGTAGGTCATAACACACTTGAGTCTTCTTACAGATTTTCTTTCCCATAACTATAATTTAGTCTTTAAATTTGCTGGGGTGTTCTGAGATATCACATGAAATAAATCATTGTGTCGTTATTGCTTCAGTGTTTTTTCTAGTTTCTGGGGCCGTTCTGGACAACACGCTTACATTCCATTATTTAATTCCCATAGTTATAACTGTAACTGTAAATAATAACAGTATTTTCTATGTGTCTTAACATAAATCTGTAATTGTTTCTGAAAATTTAGGCATGTAGGAACAGTAAGATGGATACATATTTTCCTAGTAATATAGAAGTGCCAACATTCTGGTCAAGGAGCATTATTCCCTTGATCCCATTGCAAAATAAAAAAAAATAAATGCTGGAGTGTCCAGAAAATATGGGATAAAATTGAGAAAAGAAAATAAAGAAATGCAACATGAGCAAAGAACCATCCTTATTCATTGTATAGTTTTGGAGGAAATTGTTTTGTACACTCCTTCCAGGAGCCTTTCCTGACCAAGAGGGGATAACTGCAAAGCTTTATAATCATCAGGTAGATAAAAAAATACTGAAAGGCATTCAGAGTACATAGAATTGGGTTGTTTCTTGTGTCCCACATCTATACTTTTATACATCCTAAGGGAATTTGCACAGTGGAGGTTCAGAGTTTTCTGGTAATCACCTGAAGCAGCAAGGTTTACACAGGACCTTCTGTGAACTCATTACCTCCTGCAGAAGTTATTACAGAGTAAAACTTATGTTTAGGATTACCTGGTGGGCCCACTACACTCTCAATTTCAGGCAGTTTTAAGAAATTTTGTATGAATAACTTCCACAGAGAAAAGTCCAGGTTTAAAATAATCTACAGTAAAAAATTTAAAATTCTTTGCTTTTAAGATCATGAATAGTTGATTTTTAGAGGTAGGACTCATGCTTAAAATGATTGACAAATTTTTTGATAGAAGAACAGCCCACTGAGTGTCAAAATTCAAATTCTGCTGACCCTGTTTGCTCAGTTCCTGGATGCTACCTTTATACTGTTCCTGCTGTCTTCTAAACTTGCTTATCCTTTCTAAGGCCAAAAGTTATATGCATTTACATAAAATGCACTATTATACAATTAGGTACTTAAAGAACCCAAGGAATTCTGATACCAGAAGTCAACTGCAAGCCGGAAGAAACAGTGTTTTATATAACTTCTACATAACAGTGTTGTCAACATTTTTCTGTCATAACTTTAGGGTTCCTACAGGTACTCCTATTCAGTTGATAGTCTATAAAACTTTCTTTCTTTTCTTTCCATTTTTAAATTAAATAGTGCTACTATTTGTTCCTATTTTAAATAGTTCTCATTTGTCTTAGCATTTTAAAAGATGTGATTAATCTTTTTGGTTCATAATACATATAAGGTAAGTTTCAAAAGTAAATTAGCATATTTCATCCTCCATAATGGACTTGAACATGTACTAAGTTTGCTGTGATCAACTAAAAATATTTTACCTTTCTACTCCTCTCATATTTTTCTACAAATTAGTATATTCCTGTTATTTAAAATGTTTCATATCTTTATGAATCTATTTTGTTTCAAACATGAACATGAGTATTTATTCATGTATTTCCTGATATGTGAAAAAGCATTTTTTGGTTCTGCTGTTGTCAGGAGTGGGGAGGTATTGTCTATTCTTTTAAAGACTGCCACAAGCATATTTGAAGTTAGCTCGTATATCAATCAGCATCCAAAATCTTGGGAAAAAAATGATCTGGCAAATCCCAAACATCACTTCCTATTTACCTACCTATGTATTTCTATATCTATCAATGGATTTATCTCTGTTTGCTACTTTTCATATGAAAGATTTTTAGAAAATGTAGGTAGAATAGGATGACAGAACACAGACTGAAACAGAACTGAACTTTCACATTCCTCTTTATACAGGGACAAATACTGAGCTTCAAGACTGGAAAGAAGTCCTTTTTTTTTAAATTTTGGTGGGTAGGTTTTTTTTTTCTGATTTGTACGGAAGACAAAAATGATCCGTATCTAGTGCTCTGGACATGGATACTGCATATTTTATCTGTTATCTGGCATCTTAGTCTTAGGGACACAACAGTTATGCTCTTGAACTCTGACTAGTCAATTTAAACAATGTTGAAGCTTCTTGCTGGCATCTTTTACGAAGTGCCAGTTTTATGTTATCCTCTTTATTTTTGATCTCCCTATTAAATGTCTAGCAGAGTTTTTCTTTTGTCCACTGGTAATTTTCTGGATAATGATGTTCTCCCAAAGAACAATCTTTGTACCCTTATAGAGGATTGTTACCTATTCTTATGAATATTTGCTTTGAAGTGAGGAAGCTGTGATCCAAAGTATCACTGGTGCAGCTGCAGGGTGAAATGAAGCTGAAAAGTTCAAAGATGATGATTAGTTTTAGCACTTTGGTTAATAAAATTGCATACGAAGATAAACATACTCTGTACTCTTAAAACATCATGAAAATTATAGTCTAAAAGGAAATGAAGAAGAAAAATTGGATTGGACAAGAATTATCAATAGTGCATTACTGCAACCTAAATCTCAATGAATTGCTCTCAGGGAAAAAAAACAAACAAAGGCTGACATGCTGTGTCCATTTTTAACAATCAATGTAGTGACTAAATATGTGGAGCAGAGAATGGTGCCCATAGCTAGAATCTTTATTTGCTTTTAAGCAGATTAAAATGTGACATTTCCTTAAATATAAACAAAATAGTATTTGAAAACATAAATACTGTATTAAAATATATTTTGTAGCTGAGAATTTAGTCGTGTGTTATCAGCATTTGGGCATATTTTTTATTCAAGTGAGCTCTTGATTTACAAAATTGTTTTCATTTACAGATTGTTCTTCAGATAATTTAAAAGCAAATGATGGAGATGTTCCTATATATAGGATAATCTTGGCTGATAGTTTTCCTGTTACAATGTACGGAGATTTAAGGATTTAAGATTTTACCTTGATATAATATAGGAAGACTGTTTTCTTGACATAAAACACAAAGATTTTTATTTAGGGTGGTATAGAAAATGTTTCTATATTTTTTCTCAATTAATACTCCCAAAACTATTTGGAGATGGAGAAAGCATTTAAAAACTCAGATGAGTATCGTCTTAAAATACACCAAAATTTTGTTTTCAGTAACTCTTGGAAGGAGGCAAAGGTTGGTTTAGGGACCACTTAAGCAAACTGGGCATTAAGAAGACCACAGATGGAATGGTGGTTTGGCTGTTGTGCTGTTGAAGGAGATGATTTATGCCATTGCAAGTCTGTTCTCTATTAACTTGGTAATATCATAGGGATCTTCAATTTCACTGAAGACAGTAAAAGGCATAAATGTCATATGTGTCTTAAAGAAGGGAAAGGAGTATCTGGAAAACTACAGGCTTTGTCACTTATTAAACTGTCTTTCTCTTCACCCATGAGTTTTTTCACTTTTGCTCTTGTGTTCTGTTCCACATCCCACTGGGGGTTGGGGAGTGAATGAATGGCCGAGTTAATCTACAAGAATCTTGGTGGGCTGGAAGGTTTATGAAGTCCAACACAAGCAAATGCTACCCTCAGCTTCCTGACACATGAAAAAATTGAACAAGGAGGTACAAATAACATACTGAAATGTAAAGTTTGCCTTTATTAAAATTAACAGGGATAAAGTAACAGAAAGATGACCAGAGTCATCATTTAGGTCGCAACTTTTGTAATAGGCTTTAGAACAAACTTCTGGAATATGCTGGCTCAACATGCATAACAGTATTTGATCATATTCAAACTGTAATTTTATGCCCTCTCCTTATAGATTCTTGGCTTGCTCACACTTTAAGGACTGTGTACTATTCCATACCTTTATCTCAGGGAAAATATGACAGAACTGGAAAAGACTGATGATCTAAGCGAGGCTCTGAAATAATGGAAGACTTTCCATGCAAGAACTGGTAGAGTAAGCTAGGACTCTGCAATGTGAAACAGGTGTGAGTTCTGGGCTGTTTATAAAACAGGACCCTCACAGAGAGAGAAGCTACAGAACAATCATTCACAGGAACTAGGTGCCAGAATAATAATACAAAAAAATAGAAAAAAAAGTGGTTTATCACTAAGTAGGTGATAGCCATACAGACCTCCTTGTCAAAGTGTGGTGAGGTTGCAAAATGCTTGCCTGGGTTCAAGCAAGATCCATAAGAAGTTAACAGGCAAACAGAAAATCAAATTTTCAAACTGAAAATCTGAGGTAAAAATAATTTGATTAACAGGAAAGAGGTAAAATATATATAAAAGGAAATTTTTTTTATAGAATATATAAAGCAGAAATTTTTAATCTTCTTTATGACTGCTGTTAGAGAGCCCTGAACTTCTCAAAGCTTTTTCTGTTGAGTGGTCTTAGACTATGAGAATATTTGCACCTGTTTCCAAGAAGACTTGAAAGTAAACTGTTTATTTAAACCATTGCGGAAGTTAGCTTGAATGGTCTCATTCAGGGCTGAAGTAGCACTATGCTAATTTGATTTAAACTGACAGGAATTGATTTAATTCACCTTGAAGCAAGAGTTTAAGAGCTATAACTGAAAACTAAGTTTCTGTTAAGAACTATACTTGTTATATCTATCTAGCTAGTAAAGTTTTTAGATACAGATATGCAACCTGAGCTCAAAGTAGATAGAGTGTTAAGAAAAATGTACTTTCAGAGGCTTGGTTAATCAGCTCTCGCCTGAATAATTGAAAGGAAACAAAGGTAAGCACAGTGCTCCAGAGGTTAGTGTTGCTGCAGGAGGTGGGAACCTAAGTAATGACATGTAAAGTGAAGGTAAAATGAATCCTGACTAATTCTAACTCAAATTCTACTAGACAACAATAGGTCAAAAAAGGGAGCGCTCATTAAATTTCAGTAAACTTTGCTCTTAATTAGTTTAAATTAAAAAAAAAAAAGATATTGTGCCTTAGTGTATGTATAAAACTAGCCATTTGATACATAAAATGCAAGCTATAAAATAACATGGGAAACATATGTGATAAAGTTTTCTGGTGACTGCATTTATTCAGAACAGCCCCTTCATCAGAAGAAACATATAGAAAAGCAATAAAAGCCAATTCTAAACTTAACAGAAACAACAGAAGTGACAAATTGTAGCCGACAGGACTCTACGTTGTAGCTTGCTGAACCAGATGTTTAAGAGTTTTCCAAAACACTGGGAAAAGAAACACAATTTCTTACCTGAAAGTTACCATGGATCATCTAGATAGCTATTTTACGTTGAAAAACAGCATTTGAGAAGCTCTAAATTTTTGTAGGCAAAACAGTTGAATTTAAAATCTCTAAATTATTTCATAAAAATCTCAGCTGTAACACACTCAAAAATGCTACTGTTTTGGCACTTTTGCAAAATGAAGTTGTGAAAACTTACTCTATTGACAATTCCAGGAAGAGCAGACTCGGGGATCGTTGACATAGACCAAGGCTGACATTTGGTTAACAGCTAGTTGCTGCTGTAGCAAGAAAGCATTGCTTGATGCCATTTATAAAACATAAGTAAAATTATTCCAATAGCACCACAGTGAATTCTATCAATCAGAAAGGTGGCCATGTCAGTGAACATGGTGGTAGTTTTATGCACTCTCTGAGCAAGAGACCATATGTTGCTGATGACATCCACACACATCACTGTTTCACCAAGTTCACTTCGTTGTAAACAGACTATGTGGCTGAAGATAAGTCTGTCTTCTCCAAAACAAACAAAGAAACTCTTACATGGAAACATCAAAAGTGCTGCAACACAAAGTAAAAACAATATATGATGAGTAGGAATAACAAAAAAAAAAAATATTAAAGCATCAGTCATTTTCAGTAAGAGTCAGACACTAAATCTCTTTGGCCTTCATTTGTCGAGCTCTTCAAAAGATATAAACAAATAAATTTATACCCTTTGATGTCTAAAATTTCACATAATGTGATGTCCATTGCAGAAGTCACCACCCATAATATAAAAATTATTTCCTACATAGGAAATAAGTCAAATAGCCTGTCATTGTTATTCATATTCATATAATGGTAAAAGATGAGATATTATTAGAGCATTGCAGCTCCATTATTCTATTATTCCTTTGCATACTTGATCTAGGGTCCAGGTTTTCTTCTACTGTTTTTTTTTTTTTTTAAGTGTTTTGTGAAATTTTTAGTGTCTGAGACACTGTACTGCTGTCATTAATAGATTACCTTCATTGACCATCTTCTCAAAATAATCAGGGTAGTGCACTGTGAAATACACCAGGTAATTTCAGTATTCAGGACGTTCTCTTCTTTCATCTAGGTCTTAGGTCCTGATCCATTACTTTCAGTCTTAGTACCAACCTAAATTAAGAGCTGACTCCCTGAATAATAATTGTAAAGAGGCCGGAATATATGTAAACAATGAGACCATTTCAGATCTCTATTAACTGTTAGAGGTATTTATCAATTTCTAGTAAAGACAGGAAAGGAGTTATGGTGTCTTTTTCCCCCTAAATTAGATGCTTTGGATAATTTTCTGGGCAGGATGGCCAAGTCATTCCTTTAATTTCAAGACAAGCAAAAAGTTAGACATTAACTAGAGGCATCCATCTTTCAGTGGATAAGTTCACGGCATATCTATCACATCAAGCCGAAATGCAATTATTTAAATCCATGGAACAAGTATTATTCAAACTCATGGAAAAATTTTCTAATACTTTTGCTGGCTGTGGTTTAATACTTGTTTGAAGTGTCTCTAAAACTCTGTTTGGAGGGGAAATATATGCACGTTATTTTTTATGAATATAGGCTTTTGCTCTCCCCACCCCTAGATAATCTAATTAAAAAGTTAAAGAGACTTAATACTAAGAGCTACGGAAATGATATACTTAGTATGTGTGTAATAAGTGGTAGGACTGTAGTACATGGGTCTGTGCTGAACAAGATTCTATGCATTCTTATAGAACTTGATTTCTCATCATCAGTAAGGACAATCATGTAGCTCTGATAAGGAAAGGATATTATTCTAAATATATATCAAGCTTAATTCATAAGCATTTTCATGAATGCTTTAAATAGAAAAAATAATTGGAATGACATTTGTATAAATAAGAATGAGGATGAAGCCTTAGAAGGAAGTATTTATGGAATAAAATATAGCTGAGAGAAGTAAGGTTTCAATATACATTCTATGATAGTTATTTCATACCATTAAAAATGAAGGTTATACAGATTCATTTTTTCTCAGTAAATATTAAAAGGTTAGTTCTAGCTCTACTTTAAAATGAAAACTTTCCTATCTTTAGAAGAGCACCCTAATCTATGCCTCTGCTTTCTTTGACCAAAACTCCCATGTTCAAATAGGCAATAATTTTAGAGTTAAGTCTCATCTGGAATGTGAAGCAGTCAAAATTCAAATCCTTATTTTTGTGTATAAACTCTCTGGTTCAAATCACTTCACCTTGTATAAATATAGTTTGGGTCAGAGGAAGTAAGATTATAACCATCAGTGTTATCACAGTTTGTTTCTTTTTTTAACACTTTCAACTAACAACAATTTTAAAAAGAATGAAAATATTCATGATGAAGATCTCTTCAATTTATGAACTCTGTACTTCTAACTCATCTAGTTTTCAGGAATTCTAAGTCTGACAAATGCTTTATATTTGTGCACGTAAATGTATATATACACACCCCTGTACTACACAGACATACACATGTGCCTACACACGTGTGCAACCACACATACTTAAATGGTCTTGTGACCTTTCTGGAGCTCTACACTGGCAAAGAGGCATTAGGCAGCTCCTTAATGTTAGCTTATTTTATGCCCTAAACTTTAGTGATAAAGGTGGAATAAAATAAGCAGACTATTCTAGCTTTCAGTCATGAGTTTTAATTGTCTTTAATTAAATCGGCTTCCAAAGGGCACATTATGTAGGGAACCTCCCCATTTAAATAATTATTCCATGTTTGTCAAACACATTAGTTCTGGTAGAAAGCCAAATTCATAAAGAGGAGATACAGACCAGGTAAGTGTTACTCTTAAGTGCCTCCTAATTGTTGTGCAGTAATTATTGGGAGCTTTTATTATGCAAATGTTAATAGTAGTGCAGCTTTCTTCAGTAAGAAGCAGTGCCAACATGCTTCCAGAATAAACATGACTTTTACACTAACAAATCTCCTAATGAACACATGAACAATATGTAGAAGTTTCCAGAAATAGTCTGGAGTCAATAAGTCTTCCTCTTCCTATACAACTTCAAAGTAAATGATTTTTCATTTAATAAAGCCAGGAAGTAATTTTCATTATGTCCTGGTTTTTTAATCACAGAAACAATAAACTTTTGTGTATCTTTTTGTTTCACTAGTTAGTAAAACATTGTATGGAAACTGTAAAATATTAAGGCTTGGTGTATTCTACTCGACAGAATTATGTTTCTGTAATAATAGAACTCTCTTCTTTTCCAGCTTGAGGCTTAGAAAATAAAAACGCCTCTTGCATTCTCTTTTATTTCTGAAATTTAACTTCATACTCAAAATCATAGGGAATACAAAATATATCCGACTGGGTTTTGTTACCAGGAACATTACTTCTATCATGGTGTGAAATATTGCAAAATCTTCATTTAAACTTAGCTTGCCAATGCACTGAAAAGATATGTCTTAAATTATTTCTTTCCCAGCTATTAGTCCAGGATTCCTACACAAAAAAGTTATTTTAGGATCAAGAAGTTAGAACTGGAATTGTTAGATGCATGGAGATCTTTCTCACCTGGAGATAACCAGTGAAAAAATTTTGTCAGTGCTAAGTGTTAAGATTTGGTAGGGTATGGTGAATCTATTAGCCTAAGCATGTTCTATTTCAGCAATCTGGGGAATGAAATTTTTTTGGGCAACTAGAAGAAAACAGCTTTGTTTTGTTTTGTTTCTTTAAATTAATAGTGTGTTCTAGTGTTTCAGTAATGATAAGACATTTAAAAAATGGTAGAATACTCAACTGCTGAAAGAGATTAAACCATTACTACTTATCAAAACAAGGCTATGTCTCAGCAAAAAGATTAGCACAAAAAAGAGAATACAATACTGTTAGAAAATCTCTACTAAGTTTCAAAAGAACAGTGATTATTCAAATTCGATAATTTTTGAGCGTAATTTGAGTGAGTGATACCTAAGTTAAGATAGTATTAGTGTTCAGTGATTTTCATTTTTCAGTACAAGAGAGGAAAATGTGGCAGCCTAATGACTTGTCAGCATCTAGAGGGACTCACTTTCATGAGTGCAATAAAGGATATTGAAAATTCAAGAATTTAAATCATGCTTAAATCAACACAGGATGATTATGCTATTTTTTCCTTTCTAGCAAAAGCCTGCATATAATTTAGCAGACATATTTTAATTTGTATAACTGGTATTTACATTGTTTTGGTTTTTTTCCTTTATATCCTTTCTCCAATAAATCTTGGTTTAAGACAGTAGGGATTGGTAATTTCGCTGAGAAAAAATGCTGTGTAATACTGCACAAGCACAGGAAGATTGATAAAACATGTATTTCCCTATAGTTGTATTACTCTGGAATAGTCTAGATTTTAGCCCAAAGAACCTGGGTTGTAGCCCTTCTTTTCCAGCTCTGTAGCTCTTCCCACAGAGACACTTTTCTCCAGGCACACACTTTTGCAAAGAGGCCCTGTGCAAGCCGGGCACGTACACACAGCGTAAAAACACAGCGGTTCTGTATGTGTCAGATACCTATAGCAGATACGCGCAGTGCCAGGTTAAGCGTCAATGCACTTATCAGTTCTGAGACTCTTGTATGATCTCTGCTGGCCAGTAAGCGGTCATTCATACCCGGAGTGTCACCTCCTGTAATCCTGGAAGTGTCTGACCTTTGATCTTGCTGATTCATTGTGTTCGAGTTGCCTGCTTTTTCCTTAAGGGGATATATTTTCCACATCTGTGTTTTTCCCTTGTGGTTCCCTGAGCTGCCAACTATTGTCATTGCAACAATTTCTCTTCTGCCTGTGTTATTACTTGTTTCATGTGGCTCCCATTCATGTACTCCCAAAAGCTTAGCAACAACCTTCTCGGTAAGACCAAGCCAAGGTCACCCAGCTATGCTGCACCAAAGTAGTTCGGGGGTCAGAGAGCTTGACTCAGGGGCTGTGGGTTATGCTCTATCTATAGTGTCAGTTATCTAACTGCTTACTTTATAACAACATTCCATGTGGCTTAGAAATCAGCTGTCTTAAATTAAAACTTCTGTAAATATTTCATTCTGTAGTCTTTATCAGATATGGCAAAGAATTTTATTTATAGGATATAGTCCTGAATTATTATTCTGTCTCTGAGAAAGGGAAACCCTTGTGATGTCTGGAATATGTATGCATATATTTATAGATATATTTATTTTTACAAATCTTTCTGATTTTGGAGGAGGGATTCAGATACTTTCCTGACATCCACAGGAACAGAAAATTATATGCTAGTAGCACAGATTAAATGTAAGCATGTTTTATGATTTTGGGAGTAAGCGTTACAGGACAGTCTGATTGCTGCATTTCCTCAGCATTTTGAACTTTATTGAGGGGGATGGGAAGGCACAAGGAGCATGTTGTGATTTGTAACAATACTTGCTTTTCCTAATGTAGATTTCTAGACCTGATGGTCTAGACACTGTCTCTCTCATAAGAGGGGAAAAATTCCTAATGAAGACTGTGGAGGGAAGCAACTGTTTCATACCCTTGATGTCAGTGTTTAGGTGTAAAAAGCAGGTGTCTAGGAGAAAATAAAGAAAGAACAGGAGAAAAGTCAGCTAGATTTTGGAATATGGAACACAGAGGGATGCTGGAGTGTGAAAAGTGAAATGGAGAGAAATAATATTTGAACAGAGTGAGAACAGCAGCACTAAAGCAACAGTAAGAGTTCATGCAATAAGACCATTCTATTTTCCAGAACCAGAAATGCTGTAAGTATTTATATCACTACAAAACATTGGACCTAAACCACTGTCTTCAGAAGCTTTTTCCTCTGTGGTTAAAAGACAGTTCTATGACATTATTCTTCAGTGAGATTTAGCATGTCTCAGGCTGTGATTACATATGCTTGTTTGTTTTCAGTGATCACTAAACTTCCAGCCAAAGTTTTTGTTTTAATCTGAAAATAAATGAGAGTCTCTGTGACATTGGTGTGAGTCTGGCACTTGTACCCATTCTGTCATAACAGACTGCATAGATTTCCATTTCAGCCCTTGGCAAAAGAATATGTGTGCCCAGTTCTCACTGATCTGAATGCATGTCAGGCATTTATGGATGTTTCATGGGCTAAGAAAGTTGAAAAATGAGAATGACAGATTCTTGCCTTTTTTAGTAGTCTTTTCCTTTTGTTTCTGTGATGAACTCTGGGTTATGAGAACTCTGTAATGAGAACTCCGGGTTGGTACTTATTAACTTCTCCTAGTTATATAATGTAAAACTAGCGTGAAACATAGAAATTTCTTTATGAAGGAGGAAGAAGGATATCTGCAGTAGTGGGAAGGATGCATGTCCTTTATTGCTCAAAGAGCACTTTTTAAGTAGAAATTTGATTTTTCTCTCTTGGCATGGTGTAGAAATATATGAACAGGATTTGTCTTAGAAGAAAATTGGATTGTGCTGCAGAGGTATATTGCACTGGTAGCAAGTGGGCAGTCAGTCATACTACAGCCGGTTTAAAACAAATGAAGCCCAGCAACAGCTAAACAAAATCCCAAAATGTGTACAGTGTTTGTCTCAGCACAGCCACTGTCATTGATCTGCACAACTAAATGTCTATAGTCTCACAATTCCATCACAAATCAATGAATTAAGTTTTAGTCAAAACGCTTTACTTCAATTCAACCCAAGTCTCTAAAGAGCCAGTTGCCTTGGGTAGCTGCAGCTGTTATCTAGAGTAAGAAAACAGCAGGAATTAAATCCTGTATCTGTCTTTTGTGTTTGTCCTCAAGAAACTGACTTAACCTCGTTTTGTCACAGATGATGAGCTGAACTACACTGACTGAGTTGCAAGAAGCAATGTTAATAATAATGTAGTTCCTGGCAGGGTCATGAGCCTGGTCTTAACCTCAAAAGAGCAAACAATGAACTCAACACTAGCAGTCCTTTACTGTAAACATTCATCAGATATTCTGACGCTGTTAATCCAGGTATGTTCTCATCAAATCTCTCTGTAAAATTCCAGCTGTAGTTTAAAGTTGTCTGTTCATTTGTCAGACACCTAAGTTCACATCGTCATAAAGACTTTAAAAATTAATTCTGTTAACAATGCTCACACTGCACTTCCTGACTGCTGTAATTATTCAACAATGTCTTTCTGAGCATCTAATGAAAAGATTAGGACACCTTCCCTTCTATCTCTAGTAAGTCACAGATTGCAATCTATTTTTTTTTTTTTGGGTACAGTAGATTTTAATAAATCATTTGGAGTAAAAGGTCTTGTAAAAGTAATAAAATAAAAATCCTATGCTGATATTGTTTTTGTAATGAAATCAGACACAAAGAAAAGCAGTACATGCCATCACAGTATTTTTAAACAAATTCCTTAATGAAAAGAAGAACATTATGATCTGTGCATTTGGGAATAGTTTTCATTATTCATTTAAGAGGACAGCATTAGGTTTATGAATGTCTCCAGAAAGAGTGACAATGACCTTTCTAGGTTTACTCTTCTCAGATTCTGCTCAGCTTAAGTAACACAACTCTGTTATGACCAAAAAACCCCCCAAAAAACCCAAATAAACCACCCAGCACAAAGAACGCCTGAAATTTTTCCCAAAAGTGCAGAATAAATGAAAAAGAAGAAAAAGTAAGGGATGACCTTTTTTTTTTTCCTATGGAACAGAAATATCTCCAGTGTCTAAAATTTAGGGTGAAAAGTATTATCCTTTTTATTGTAATTGTATTAATCTGGTTTTTTCAGTTTGTGGGATCTTGTAAAAGGACAAAAGTAAAATTAATATATGATAAGAACTATATGTATAAAACAGAAATTTACAACTACATGATACCTTTTGAATGCTTTGTCTGTAAGAAGTAATATCAGAATGGTTTTGTGTGTGGCTTTGGATCTGTGTTTCAGCTCTATGACTTCAGCTTGTGACTCCTGATTCATGAATGAACATATTTATTAATCTAATTAAAGATCATGGAGAGCTGCAGCTCAGCAACTCCAAAAAAATTTCTTTTTCCCTGCGGATATATAGGTATGAAATAAACACATAATGTTCATAAGGATCTATAGTGGATTATGAAGAATTATTGCTCTGTAACAGAAGTGTGATAGCAATAGATTTTTCATGTTCTGAATATTACAAGTTTCTTTGTCCCCTCAAATTTTTTTCTGTTGTTCAAGTCCCACTAGAATCTGCTTATACTTTGCCCAAAGCTTCCCCCTGTCCATGACTACATGTTGTTTACTCCTCATTTATTTGTCAATGGAACATGTAGTAAGAAAATGCTTTTATGTTGAATTACACAAAATGCAGTAATTGACATGTAACAAGATCATTTTTTTAATGGCAGAAGTTTTTATCTTAGTAATTTCAATCCTTTGCAATGAGTATTCATTCTTTTTAAAAGAGCCATTTCTTGACACCACTGAATAATGCCTGTAACTGTAACATTCTCTGACCTTGGAAACCAGTCATGCTCACTAAAAAGGTAACCACAGTACTATAAAAGGCCTGTTCCTTTGACAGGTCAAATACATCACCTTGAAAGTCTGATTTGAAATAAATAAATAACCAAACCTTAACAAGTCAGCAATCAAAATTTTTAAAAGCTGTTTCATAGCTTTACAAAACCCAAAGAGGGTTAGAATCCCAATGATCCATGAATTCCCCGTTTTTTCAAAAATTTCAGTTCAGATGTTAAGTTCCTTTTTCCTTAGAATACCAATTCATAAATGACTATTTCAGTATCATCAGACTGACATCCTTTTGGTTCGTTGCAGTTAGACATTCTTTGATCATGAAGGCTCTTATTGCATTATTAAACAAAAGTACTGGAGCCCTGAGGTAGGGACATGGGAAATTCAACTGAAAGCAGTTTTCATAACCTCTTACTTGATTAACTTATTTCTGAACAATTTGTTAAAGCCTATTAAATGGAAACATTTGGGCATCACATACTTGTGTGATGTCTGACTTGGCTAATTGTGTCTTCAGGCTTCAAAGGCTTAGCTCAGTGCAAGTGTGGTGCACCTCTGATGAACAAGTCAAAAGCAAAAGTGTAGAAAAATAAATTCTGACTCTCTCCCTGCCACATCCTTTGCTCCCAGACCTCTTATTGTGTATGACTCAGTGACAAGTTGCTTCTCAACGGCTTTCTGTGTCCAAGAGGTCTCAATCAGCATTTTGGGATGAATGTAGCTGTCAATTTGATACCCACAGCCATCTTATCAAAACCAGTCATGCATGCATAAACCAAATGCGGAATGTTGGCAATATCTTGAATTTGCAACAAGAAGCCATAAGCTTTTGTTGCAGTTAAAGAAAATTAATTGTAAATGATTTCATTACTATTCGACTTCAATACTAATTAGAGAAATACAGACATCAAAGTGCACAGAATGTGTAGGTATGTATCTGATATTGGATAAAGTGTTGTAGCTGTTAAAACGAAAAAATGAAAAAAAAGTCTTTTTCTTTTAAAAAAGCGTAGTCTTAACACAGGTAACTTCAAAAAATGTTGCTATCTCTATGAGATGACTATACATTTTCATGTAGCTGAAAAAAATCCCATAATTTTTGTTAGTTTTGCAACAGACACTTTGGCACTGACAAACATGCAGGCTTAAGAGGGAATTGAAAACGCCCAGGCTGAGGTGTCAGAAAATAATTGCTTCATAAAACTAAAGTTTATTTCTCAGAGGTCCCAGCTTTTCTTAAAAATAGACCTATCCTTTCTTGCTACAGGGGATTTCATCTTTTAAGTTTCGCTTTACGTACAAATAGAGGTGTTCTGCAGATTGTGCCTTTCACCTATGACAGAGTATAAAAAAAGCGGGAAAAAAAATAAAGGCAATGTATTTGCCCTAAAGAATTCATAGACAAGACCACTTAAAATCTTTACATTGAATAAATGTGAGAAGCTGACTTGCTATTATATATAGCTTTATGGTTTGTATTACAATAATCAATAATATTGACAAAAGCCATGAGGAAAATAAACAAGAATAAACGCACTAGATGCTATTCAAGCTATTTAAGTAACACTGTGAACACTTAAGGTCAGTTACCAGTGTATGTAAATATGTCCTGGAGTGCTGATTCTCTAACTATATGTTTTGGTACTTTGTTTTTGTTTATTTGATTTTGTTTAGGGGTTTTAATTTTATTTATTGTACTTTATTTTACATTATGTTATTTATTTTATTGTTGTTTATATGTATAGAATGTGAGTCTTAGCTCTTCATAGAAAGAGGTTATTATTTGAGCTACATGACATATGGTAGCAATGTGTATATTCAATTTTTCCGGGGAATGAATGACTGGGTAGATGCATCAGCTTAACCTCCAGTGAACCACTTCAAATTGTCCTCCTTTAACTCTAAATTTAATTTCTGAAATTTAATGCACACTGCCTGAAGTTTCAGTCTGCTTTCACTTTTTTTTTACAGGAATGGCAGTTTTAAACTTTGCATGTATCAAAGATAGTAATTGTCATATCAGAATATTATTTTTCCAGTTAGGTTTTGAAGACTTTCACTAATGAAAAAGGCACCTAAAATTGACTGTGGACAAGTGTGATTTGAAAGTGAATTAATAATATTGTCTAAACATTTTGATTACGGTCTTTAAATGAATATTGTACATGAACCTGAATATTCCTAAATCAGCAAACTTGAAATTAGCAGTTATTTTAAAAATGTTTCTTCCATAATTTAAGTTAGGCTTTCAAAATCCTTAACAACCAATTTCTTTGAAATTAACAGGTGTAACATTGCACAAACCACCCCTGAACTGCACATAAACAAAACCAAAATTAAGTAAATCATAACAGAACCGTTAGCTAAATAGTTCTCTAGAAAAGGAGGTCTAACTCAGCAGTAGGGAGAGTGACACTGGCAACAAAACAGGTTAAAACTCTCCGAACTAATTTTGTCCTATATTTTGAAGCAGAAGCAGATAGAGCAAGAATCTTTGCTTCAGGTTTATTGGTCAGAGGATTGATCCTATATTTTATCAAACAATACATTGAAATTATGATGACGGTAAATAATTAAATCCCACAATAAATCTGTGGGAGATAAAATTAAAAGTAGCAGAGGATAAACCTGGCTGTTTTGAGCAAAAAATATTACTTGATTTATATCTGGGGGTGTGCTGCAGGTAACGATCTCTAATTAACACCTCACATCAAACATGGATGAGATGGCACACATGCAACCATTTGGGACTGATGTTAGATCCTCAAAAAAGCATGCTATCCTGGCAAGTAATTATAGAGGTGAAGAGAGTGGGAAAAACACTTTTACTGAAATTAGCCACACCAGTGAAGCCTTTGCAATTGAAGCAGCAATGGAGAAAAAAAAGGTAGATGGACTAGAAAAATGAACACATTTGTTTTCTAGTCGTAAAGCAGATAATCAGAGTACTAGATGATCTGCAGAGTATTTAATTGCTGTTGTGGTGAGCATCTATCACACATTAGTGCTGTTACGGATGTTGCTTAAGGTTTCATTTTAGTCAAATCACACAGCTCTACTTGTATGAGTTGTACTGAAATAGATGACATTACTCACCTGACGAAGCTTAGCAATATTTTACCCATTAGCTCTTAATTTGTGGGTTAAATTTCTTTTCATAAATAGTTTATAGGCATCATGTTGCTCCTTGCACATTCATTTCCTTTTTCAGAAATCATCTTTTGAGTGTTGGTTTATACAGAAAGCAAGTGGCCATTATACTTACTATTTGCCTTCATGAAAAAATGACTAAGTAGACTAATTCTGGTTTCCATGGTAAGAGGTTGTCAATAAATTGTAAACAAGAGAACAACTGACCTTGGGGAAAAATGATGGCTGTAAAGTATATGAAAAATTATAGGTATTTTGAAAATAATTTTGAGCCATTTATGATTATCACTTCTGTAGGTAGTATGAAAGAGTTAAGTTGATTTTCAGATTAGATGAATTTTTTCTCTTATATGCATGTTTTCTTTAATAATCAAATTTCATTGTTAGCGTTGTGAGTCAAGGTCCACTAACTTATTTTTTCTTCAATGCTTCTGTGGTTTTGTTATTTTCCCCCTCTAGACTATATTTTTTCCTAAAATAAAATATAGCATAACTGACTGTGCTCTAATATAAACAAAATAAGTTTTTTTGTGTCTTCATTACGTACAGACATTCTATATAATCCTCTTTAGGATGTTTTCTCATTAAGTTGCAGACAACAGCAAGTTGGGCAGGAGTGTTGATCTGCTGGACAGTAGGAATGCTCTACAGAGGGATCTGGACAGGCTGGATCGATGGGCTGAGGACAACTGTATGAGTTTTAATAAGGCAAAGTGCTGGGTCCTGCACTTGTATTACAACAACCCCATGCAGCGCTACAGGCTGGGGAAGGGTGGCTTGAGGGTGGTTCAATGGAAAAGAACTTGGGAGTGCTGGTCAACAGCCAGCTGGATATGAGCCATTGTATGCCCAGGTGGCCAAGAAGGCCAGTGGCATCTTAGTCTGTATCAAGAATCACATGGCCAGCAGGACCAGGGCAGTGATCATCCCTCTGCACTCAGCACTGGTGAGGCTATGCCTCAATTATTTTGTCCAGTTTTGAGTCCCTCACTTCAAAAATTAAATTGAGGTGCTGGAGCACGTCCAGAGAAGGGCAACAAAGCTGGTGAAGGATGTAAAATGCATCACAGAATCATAGAATATCGTGATTTGGAAGGGACCCAGCAGGGTCCAACATCAAGTCCAACTCCTAGCCCTGCACAGGACAGCCCCAGTAATCCCACCATCTGCCTGAGAGTGTTGTCCAAACAATGCAATTCTGTCAAGCTTGGTGCTGTGACCACTCCCCTGGGAAAATCTTTCCAATGCCCAGCCACCATGTGTGAAGAACCTTTTCCGAATATCCCAACTTAACTTCCCCTGACTGAGCTTTGTGCTCTTCCCTTGGGTTCTGTCATTGCTCACCAGAGAGAAGAGATCAGTGCCTGCTCCTCTGCTTCCTCTCATAAGGAAGTTTGACATCTCCAGCTCCCCACCATCTCTTCTACAACTTCATCACTGTGCCCTCTTCATGTACTCTTCTTCTCAAAATTTCTCATCTTTCTTATATGTCCTGTGAGGAGTGGCTAAGGGAGTGGGTCAGTTTAGCCTGGAGAAGAAGAGGCTCAGAGAAGACCTTATTGTTCTCTACAACTGCCCAAAAGGAGGTTGTAAAAAGGTGGAAGTCAGTCTCTTCTGCCATATCTCATGTGAAAGGCTGAGAGAAAATGGTCTTAAATTGCACCAGCGAGGTTCAGATTAGATATTAGGAAAAAAAATTCACTGCAAGAGTGGATAAGCATTGGAACAAATTACTCAGAGAGGTGGTGGAGTCACTGTCTGGAAGAGTTCAAGAGGTGTCTGGATGTGGCACTTGGGGATATGGTTTAGGAGTGATTATGGTGGGGATGGGTTGATGGTTGGAATAGATGAACTTGAAGATCTCTTCCAGCCTTGATGATTCTCTGATTATCTGCTTATGTCCTGCAGAATAATAGAATAATGACTTTGTCTGAGTTGTACAGTAATCTGTAGCACCAAAAATGTCTTCTCTTCCTTTTAAATAGGTATTACAAAAATATTTCCAAAACTTCCATAAAGTATACTATGCACGTACGCAAGAATCATAGTCCTTTGCTTCAAACTCTTAGTTCCTTTACTGAGACGTGGTCTAAATCAGGGGACTCGTCCTATTTACTTAAGTGGTACTGTAATGCAAGGGCATGTGCAGGACGTGCACATGATGCATTCTGTTCTGTGGTTACTGAGACAACAGCATACCAAATGGCTAAAATTTTTTTTTCCATGAAGAGAGAAGATGCTCCAGGAACGGATAAGCAGAATGTTGAATTTTCTATCTGATTGTGAAGCTAGTTTTGAATACCTAATAACAGACTCTATAACTTAGTGCCAGTGAGTTTGTTCAAATGTTTTTTTCAGGTTGCTAAATATGAGCTATACTGCTTTCCAAAGGCTTTTACATCATTTTTTTTAAAACCACTGCAATGATTCTTCCTTTCATTTACCATTTACTTTCATTTACCAGGCATTTTAGTAGCTTGGATCATTTAGTTTATGTGATGGCACTTGTTAATCCATGATAACTCATGTTATTAATTTCATATAGAAAATGTACCATTATGAAAAGAATCTGCCAAAAAGCAGGAGCTGTAATCAAATATTTCATACAAAAATGAGTTATATCTCTGAATACCATAAGAAAGGATCCATTTTTCCTCACCCAAACCACCTTAGAATTCATCATCTCTTCTGTTTTCCCTTATACTAAATGATTAGCTAACACATCCAATACAAGTTCTGACTGTAAGATATTTTAATCACACTATTAAAAAAATAAAAACAAAAACTAAAACCAGCCAAGCAAACAACACCCCCCACCAAAAAAAGCACCAAACAAAAAAAAAATCCCAGCCCCCCCCAGACCAACCAAAAAAACTCCAAAAAAACCCACCAGGGTTTATTTTCATATGTCAGTAGACTATATGAAATTCATATTTTTCATAGCCAACTTGGCAGTTGCTTATTTCTTTATGAAAAAATTCTGTTGCTTTTGCTCAGAAAATACGTATGACATACGTATTATCATTTTTTCAAAAGACAATACTCTGTGTTTGTGGGACTAACTTTTCCCAGAACATGCAGTGTCTTACTGGATCTCTCCCTTGCTTTATTCCAGATTTGGTGAATCTAATATATTGAATTATAGCCATCTGCTTATCAGTGAAGGAGGGAAACATGCACAACTGACAATGGTATACATTCCATTGGACATACCTTTTCAATGGAGACCTTTATTTTCAATGCTGCTTGATTTTAAGCACTCTGTTTTTCTTCATTTTGTTAATATAACATCAGAATGAGTCCTTGCTGCTTGTTAGGGTAACCCATCTTATATATAAATATATGTCCATATAAGTCTATGTGTGTAAATACATGCAAAGCAGAGGTCTAGATTTTTGTAAAATACATGCAAAGCAGAGGTCTAGATTTTTGTAAAATACCTGGAGTTCCACCCACCCACAGAGGAAAAAGCTGTATCTGAATTCAAGGTAGAAGGAGAAAAAGTGCAATCTGACTGCTGAAGAAAAAATGTCGAGGCAGCCTTGCTGCAAGGCATTTAGAATAGTAGGATCCTAGAACAGTATGGTTTGGAAGAGATCTTAAAGATAATCTAGTTCCAACTTCTCTGGCCTAGGCAAGGATACCTTCCATTAGATCAGGTTGCTCAAAGCCAATCTGGCATTGAGCACTTCCATGGATGGAGCACACACAGCTTGTCTGGGCAACTTGTTCCAGCACCTCACCACCCCCAAAGTAAGGAATTTCTGCCCAATATCTAATCTATATCTTCTCTCTTTCATTTTGAACCCATTCTCACTTGTCCCATTACTACATCCCCTTGTAAATAGTCCCTCTCCTGCTTTCTTTCAGGCTGCTCTAAGGTCTTCCTTCAGTCTTGTCTCCTTGAGATTGAACAACCCCAACTCTCTCAGGCTGTCTCCATAGAAGAGGTGATCCAGCCCACTGAGTATCTTTTTGACCCTCCTCTGGATTTATTGGCCTTTTTATGCTGAGGGCCCCAGAGCTGTACACACTTCTTCAGATGGGGTCTTATGAGAGCAGAGTAAAGGAGGAGAATCAGCTTCCTCGGCCTGCTGGTACCAGTAGCTTCAAAAATAATGGTTTAGAATGTAGAAGGGTATTGGCAAGAACTTATTTTAGAATGAAAAGGCCTGATTATACCACTCATAAAAGAAGTACAGAATCACGGAATCACAGAATCACAGAATTTCCTTATTTAGAAGACACCCACAAGGATAATTGAGTCCAGCTCCTGGCCATGCACAGGACCATCCTTGGTGCCTCTGAGTTCCTGCTGATACAAATCTTCATTGGAAAATATTTTCATTAAATCATGAAACAATACTAAACACTGTTTTAGTAAAGAGCACCAGTAAAATAAAGGCATCCTGTTTACCTAATGTCAGATTAAGCTTCATTAATACTCATGAGAAGGAATTTTTTGTCAGAGCTAGAGCAGTACGTATTTCAACTTTCATACTGGGCTTTTTGCTTAAATTGGACTGTTATTTAAAAAAAGATCCTGGATTACATAGGTGTTTCTTTAGGTATGATTTGTAGTTTTGTTTTTAACTTAACTCTACCCTCCATTTAACCAGCACTCCAGTCCTGTCATCAATAAAACTTTGAGTTTTAGGGGAAATGCATGACCAGAAATGCCACAGATTAAACTGTTGGCAGCTCTTACAAGGCAACATTGTTAATGTTGCCATGGCAGAAATTCCACATGATTTCGTACTAAAGGCCTTTGTTGTTTTGGTGTTTCTTGCTTTTATGCTTTGCCTGAGTCCTGTGTACGCAGAGATAACATTCATATGTATCACATTGCAAGTCTTGGTTTACTTTGGATTTATAAATGATTCACGACAAATTCAATCACACTTTATGTCTTTGAAGGTACGGTGCTCTATGAATAACCAAGTCCCTGGGGTAGATGGAAAATCATTGCACATACATTTGAAATAACTTTCAGTATTATACAAGTGAGGATGATGATGGAGTTGTATGTTCTAGAGTGTAGGAATATGCTAATGGCATATAGTCATTTGAAGAAATGATAAATGTGCTTCCACCATCTCAACAAATGAAGCAATTTAAAATGGAAGTTGAACAACAATAAGGGCTCAGGAGGGATAAGACAAAGTAGAAAATAAACCAGAGCTAAGACAGCAACAAAAGACAGAAAAGCAATGAGCTCCAAAGGAAAAAGACGGAAAAAACACTAAGTGTCATATCCCAGTGTGGCCTTGTTTCACGATTATGCATACTGAACAGTGTTTATGGGTATTTAGAGCACGGAAGCATTGTCCATAGCTCTGACATGAGAAGTCAGAAGATGTTGTAAGTCGTGGAAGTTACTGGCACCCAGACGCTTCTCTGCAAAATATGACTGATCAGTCACATATCAAGGTTAACAATTCTTTGCAAGGATGTATAAGGTTCTAGAAAAAAAAAAAAAGGAGTTGTTATTTAGCCACTCTTATCATTAAAGTTTCACAGAACGTGAATGTGTGTTCAAAATGGAACAAATACTGTGCATATACGTGGGAAATATTTTTTCTTCCATAAACATAAGGGTCAGTTTTAAAATTGTGAGACAAATACATCTCAAGAAGTAAATCTATGAAGAGATTAATGTTATTTAGATGATGAAATAAGCCTCTCAAAGGTAAATCATCTTTTATAAGATTATAATACCTTCTTTGCCATTAGACAAATTATCTCAGTTTCCCGAATTCAACCAGCTGCTAAGAATTAAACAGTTTCTGGCTAAATCTTTCCAATGCACCTTTGTAATTCTTTATTCACTTTTACTGTGAAGTTTTGACCCATTTTTCGTTTGATTAAGACTTTGTTATGGTCCAATTATAAGAGATGTCAAAAAGTGCCCAGATTGGAGAATTAGAAGGGAAGTATGAGATCCCTCCAGTGCCAAAGCACATGTGTCCTAGTCTCAGGAATTCTAACTTAGGTTTGCAGTATTCAATACTGCAGCTTTCAGTAAAGCCAGATTAACTATAACTTTGGAAATTTTATTCTGAGTTGCAGGAAAACCCCTAGTATTGTGATAGTGCACTCTCTGGGTTTTCTTTAGGGTTAAGACTAACAGATTTCCATTCCTCACATGGGAAGCATAAATTAACCTCAGCAGGTAATCCTTGCTTCATTTACTCCAGTAATTTTAACTCTTTGACATCCAGGAAGCATTATCAAGCCTCTTGGCATTCCACTGCTTTAATACTGACTGGATTTCAATCTTGGCTTATTTATGGCCAGACTTTGACATCTCAGTAGCTGCACAGGGCACCATTTTAGCAGAAGTTTGCTGATCTTGACCATTATTTGTAGTTTTAATTTTAATTAAGGGTCATAATGCTACTTCCTTGTCATTAGACTCCAACGCAAACCATATGTCTTTGTCTTTATCAGAACAACAGATTCACTCACTGTGTCTCAACTTCTGCACCAAACACAAAAGGTCTGAGTCACAAGACCATGTTTCTGAGAATGCCACAGGTACTACATCCTGCAATTCTTTCCCTATGATTCTTTCACGCACATTCCAAAGCTCCATCTGAAGCATCCTAAAACGGTCATGGTCATCAGCAAGCAGCAACTCTGCCCGCAGCCTTTTTTCATTTTCCTCATTTAACTGAGAGTGCAATTCTTTCACCAAGTCTCGTAAAAATATTATTATTTTATTTTCATATTTCTGGGTAGCTAATCGCTCTTTATGCCAATTTTCTTATGCCAACTCCCCTCCAGAGGAGGGGTGGAATTGGTTGCCCCTCTGCCGTAGGTAGAGGGGAGACTAACAAATTTTCAAGGAGGGACAACAAAATATTTTGACACTGACCACCCAGGATAGTCATTTTCCCAGAAATTCCCACAGAGGGAACTACGCAACCCACACACAGATTCCCTCAGAGGAAATTAGTTGCAAAGTTTTCAAAAGTTAACACAACCTCCTCACAACAAGGCTATAGCAAGGTTTCCAAATGTTCATACAGAAGAACAACATCCCAATTCTGACACCAAAATAATGTTATGATCCAATTATAAGAAATGACTTTGCTCAGATTAAGATGCGAACAAGACCATGTGCCGAAGTCAATAGTATGGATTTTATTTAACAGGAATTGTGAGGTAGAAAGAGAGAAAGTAATAGGACGAGAGAATGTCGGGGAAAAAGAAAGAGAGTCAGAGAGAGAGGAGAGATTAAGAAAAAGATATTACTACCGCATGGATTCCTGCTGGTCCTTCTTCACCTTGGTCTTTGGTGCTTGTGTCCCAAGTCATTCTTCTGGAGGTACCACTTTTGTAGAGTCCAAGTCCTGGGTATTCATGGCGAGTAGATGCTGTTCTCATAATTTGAAATGGCATGTGCACGAGCACTTGCTCCCCTCCCCCCAGTTTGCCATGGTGGGAACTTTGTCCCAGATGCTAACCAAACCTTTACCTCTGTTAGGCCTGGAATTAGCTGCTTCCTGCTGAGCCATCTGGACTCATCGCAAGTTCCATTGTGGTGGCTTATTTTATGGGCACAGTGTTTTGAGAATGTAACCACATCCTTTAAGTCTTCACAGTCTTAAATTATTTCAACTGAAAAGACAGAAGGTTTACTGTGATGGTATCTTAAAACCCATCACATTAATTTCAGTCATACATATGAAGTAGCAACATTATCATCAAGCATTCATCTGTTACAGCTTAGTCTGTGTGCCAGTGCACTTGTATTAAAAATTATTTTATGTTGGTTTACAGGTTTCCCTGGCCTGAGAAACAACTTTATAAGAATTTCCACTAGTGCCCCCTTTTTTTCTTTCTGAAATTAATTTCTTCACATTCAGCTGCAGTCACACTTCTGACTGCAATGCAATATAGCATTAGGTGACAGTTTCAGTACTGAGAGCCAATTCCTGAGGGGAGAAGGCTGCTGGTGTTTCTCCTCGCTCTTGTTATCTCCTTCACTGTTAGTGACCTTTGCTATTTTGACAAGTGCACAAGCATAGCCTTGTAACCCAGGGAGTATTGAGGTACAGTTGTAACAGGCTTAGAGGATTTATGTTAAACTAACAACACAGACTTCAAACACTCCGGTCTTGACCAGCTTGGAGCTGTGTTTTAGCTTGTAACAGCAATGATCAAATGACAGGTGATTATTACAGCCTTGGTTTTAGCTTTTGCTTACTTTGGTTTAGCTTTCTGATGAAATACCATGTTATATATCTTTTGTAATGAAGAGACAGTAATAGCAAGTGTTTCCTGTTCGTAAAAAGAATTATCTGGGACCCTAAATAACAATAGAGTATTGACAAGTACAGGCATGGGGTGATTGAAGGAACTTCAAATGTATGGGCACCAGCTAATATTGGAAGCTCCAGGACCTCACCAATGGACATTACTAGTCATCAAAGAGATACATCATTAAGAACTGTGTAAAACCAGTTTAAAGATCACAAAGAAATTTTTAAAAAATCCACAACCACACAAGTCTCCAAATAGGTAAATATACCATACACTGTAAATTCAGATACAACAAGGACTTGCAATGCAAAAAAGAGTAAGCCATAGAGCATATTAGCAAGCATATGAAAGTGACTCCCAGCAATGCTAAAGTGAGGAAGAAGATACTATTGACATGATATTCTGGTGAATGAACTTAGAATTTTCACAGTTTACTGTACACCCTCCCCAGACCATCAGCTTTAAGACCCAAAACCACAGAGGAACAGTGAGCATAACACCCAAGAAAACTACACAGGGTTTTAATATCTTTCTACGTTTTTTAAATGTCTTCTAGATTTAAATTAATATGAAGTGAATTAACTCATTCCAATAAATGTTTGCATTTCCCAGACTAAATTTTCTTGATGTTTGAAGCTTTCTGTTTACCATTCTGTCAATGCTGTGCTTTGCTGAGTTAAAAGATCTGATTTTTCTGTGTATTTTCAACTTCTGTTTGAGTTTCTATTAAAATAGTCTCATTTGCTTTCTCATTCAGACAAATTTCTCTTTTACTTAAATAGCTGTCATTCTATCTTGAAAAAAAATCAGATTTTTAGAGAAATTCTTTCATATCTTTTACCAACCTTTTTTTCTCCCGTAATTTAATACTTGTTAAGACTTCCCTAGAATTTCTGCAATCTCTAAAAGTTATTTACTACAGAAAAAAATGCATTCTGTAACTTTATGTGTAGATTTTGTTACACTTTGATTTGCTTTCCCCTAACAATGTCTGTGTAAATTATTTCTTTTTATGGAAGGTCTTCAAACGGGAACAGTAAAGCAACTTAGGTATTTTGCATCTTTCTGTCATTCCCTACTCAAAAAATATCTTACTGTATATCACGATATTGTGCAGCTATATGAAATACATACTGTGGGAACCCAATTTTTTTTTTTAAGAACAAAACAGGTTTTAGAAAGTGTCCTCTCATTACATAGCAGGCCTTTCCATTCTTATCATATCACTTTACTCCCTGATATAGCAGGCATTTATCTCACAAAATATACCCTCAGGGAAAAAAAAAAAGATGAGGAAAAAAGTAAAACAGGTGAAAAAACATTTTTACATAAAGTTGGTATTTTTGATGAAATCTGACATGTTTTCCAGCTGGTTATAACCCTTCTTATCCCAGTGTCACATATCCCTCTGAGACAGTCCACTCCCCCGCATGTTCTGTATGCTCTGTTCTCTGCATCTGCAAAAGAAGAGTTGCAAGCTCCTGCTTTGGTGATGATAAGCATAGAATTCTTTTTCCTGATGCATTATTTTCCACTACTTTACCACCCTGAACTCTGTTAAATACTAATATCTTCAGACTCTCAAAATTTCTCACTAATTTTTATTCTGCTTTGTGGTACATATCTGATTTTTCTCTAATATTTGCATCTTTTCATCTGTTCTCACCTATTATCTTCTACAGTGACCTCTAACAGTGAACCCTGTAACTAAATTGCCCTTTACCTCTTGAAGTCTGTAACTTAAACTCACTGTAAACACTTTTTTTTCATTAATTCCTTTACTTGTGTAATTATACAAATAATGGCCTGTATTAAAAAGTAAAGAAAAAGTAGGTGAGGCAGAAAGTAACCTTGAACATTGAACATCCATACTTTTTAAGTATACTGTCTCCTCCCACTTTTATCTGGTCTGCTTATTTCTATTGCTTTTATAAATTGTACAATAAAGTGGGTTTGCAAGCTGTTGTGGTTTAGGAAATTTGCTCCCAAATTTAGTGCTCCCACTGAGACTCTTCAAACCATGCGCCACTTGCTTGCTCCCCCTCTTTCCCCTCCCCCTTCCCTCTGAGAGGACTGGAGAGGAGAATGAGAGGCACAAAAGGTTGAGATAAGAACAGTTTACTGGAAACAGCAATGGGATCAGAAAATGAACAGTAACAGCAACAACACAAGAAACGAAATTCTCCAACAATAGACAGATGCCCGGGAAGAAGGCCGGTGAAATTGGGCTGTGGGAGGAGCCTTAGCCCATGAAAGCAATTAACTGTGACACAATGAGAGCCTTTTGCTTTTGGTTCGTTTTGGAGGGAGCGGGGTCTCGCCTGTAGGGCCAGCTTGGCCTCCCCTTCCCACTTCATTTTTCCTTCCTTGTGGTCCTGCTTTCCTGGCTGTGCCTGCCTCGCCCTACTTCGCCGTTTCTGTGAACCAGCTTGTCACCACAATGACTTTGTGTTCCGCTGCCTCCCCAATAGGGTAGGCACCACCGCAGCCAGCCACTCCCGCTACGCTTGCCAGCCGCAGCTGCTACCACTTGTACCCAGCCTTGACCACCGCCGCCACTGTGTTTCCTGTGCTGCCCACTGCACCAACCTGCTGTAGCACCAGCCTGTAGGGACCAGCCTGTCGCCGTCACTTGCATCTATCTGTGACCGCTGCCGCCGCTACCGTGTTCCCTGCTTTGCCCGCCGCAACGAGCCTGGAGCACGACCCTGTGGCACCCATCTTGCAGCCGCCGCCGCCGCTTGCAGCCACTGCATCCCAACCCTGAGAGACCACAGCTGCTCCAGGAGTGCGCCCGTAACCACAGGAGCCAGTTCTCCGCCGACGGAAAGGACATGCAGCCTGCTGCTGTTTGGAAATCGCGCCCAGCCCGCCACGGGAGCTACGCAGACGCACCACAGTTTGCAGCACACATACTCTGTCTGCTGAGTTGACACCAACAAAGCACCACGAGTTCCTGTGGAAATGCTGTCCCTATCTTCTATTTCTTCCTGTTTATCTCTCTTTTCCTTCTCTGCTCTCTTTTCTATCACCCTTCGGTACAAACACTTACCCTTTTCTATCAATAAATGGTTCACAGATATGATATCACCGTGTTTGGGCTTTATTTTCGTCCAAAAAAAAAAAATCAAAAAGAATCCTCCCCAACTCCCTTTATATCATGGAACAGGACAGTGGTATAAAATAATCTCCAGGTTCTAGCCATGCCCCTTCCCAGCTACAGCAAAAATTAAGCCTGTCTTGGCCAGAACCAGGACACACACTTAACTTATTTGTGCAGTGTGACAGTGACTAGTTGCTTGCACTGCATTCAGTAATGGGTGTCTTATTTTTTAGTGTGAGCAAGGTATGTTTTAACATTAAAGGTATGGCTGTAACTTGACAAAAAATTTCATACTTTAACTTCATTTAGGGTTTTTTTTAGAGCATCACTGTTTAACTTCTGGCAATTTACCATTTTTCAATATTGGATGAAATACACTCTAAGAATAGTAGATATTGTGCCAGGATATGTCCTATTTCTAAGAATTTCTTTCACTGCCATCCCAGCAAAAAACAAGCAAAGTGCAAGAATTCCAGCTAGGGAGAAGAGTGAATCTACTTATGTCTTGAAAAATTAAGAGTCTGGCAGACTGTTAAACCAGATGCACAGTCCATTAAAAGTAAAACAAGCTTTTATTTTCAGTATTTTTCAGAACCAGCTGCAGTTAGGAAAAGCATTATTTCCAACTAAAACATGTGAAGATATTGACAGCTGCCTTTGCATGTACTTTCAAGCAGAAAAAGCGTTTTGTAAATATCACCAGTGTTTGGAAAACTGTGAAATTTTTGCCAACAAAACAGTCTGTACTGAAAAATGGAAGAGTGAATACCTATTGGCGTAAATATTATTAATATGCTTAGACTATGGAATTCTACTAACTTTGAACATTTGCAATACACTGTATTTCTAAGAAGTTTCCTTTTGCTAAGTGAATTGAGTTGTTGGTAGAGTGAAACATAAGACCGTTATCCAGAAATGTTTTCATCTTTTCTGCTGACAATTGTAAATGAAATGAAATGGAACACAGGATATTTTTCTGAAGTTCAAATTTTGGCTTTTTAGACTTTTGATTAGTAAAAGGTGGCAGTTAAGTTGTGATATCATGGACTGAATAATATATTGAGAGTGGAATAAATTAATTCAAGTGGATATTTAATTTTGTAATAAAGAAGGAAACTAATTAAATAGATACAAGTCATAATTAGATCTTAAAAAATAGAGCCAAAGGAAAATTTTGAAATATCAGCAGAGTCTGTCAGAATCTTGGGAAGCCAGCATGTATCGTTTTATTGCAAATGGAGTATTAATAACAGATATTTCAAGAAAATTTTGAGAATGGGTAAAGAAAAACTATGCTAGCTGCCATAATAAGCATCACTTTCTCATAGCCAGGTTGACATGCTATATTTTGACTTCTGCTTCCTCATCAGGTTTATTTAGGTGGAAGATATTCAGCAAATTTCTGCTTCAATTGCAATGGAATTCCCAAATAGCTTAAGCTCATTAAGTTTTCCATAGCTTCCACTTTAGATTTCTACCGGCTCTTACCTAATTAACTAATAGTTCTTTTTTTACAATGGGGTTGTAATGAGGTTACTTCATAACCATATTACAAAAATACTCAGTGCTGCATGACTCATTTTCATCAAATATAATGAATGGCATTAAGAACACCAAGGTCTTTTGAATTTAATGGAAAAATCAGATTTTTATCATAATTCAGACTGTACTTTTAAAAGATGTATTGGCACTTATTACAGACCACTTATTGTTTTGTTAGTATATAAACAGTCATATAAACATCAGCAATAATGGTTTCTTGCTGCTTGTATTATTTTCTTCCAGTACATACTTAATTTCTATTTTATTTGAGTCTAAGCATATTTTTGCTCTTATAAAATCATTCCGTCTTCAAGGCAAGCCTGAATATAAATATTTTTCTCTTTCTTTTTCTCTTTCTCCTCTCTTTCTCTTTCTCTTTCTTTTTTTTTCCCCCCCATTTACTAGAAGAAATGGTGATCTAAACATAGTTCTGACCGTCTTTTCACGAGATTAAAAACAGAATTGGCTTATCTGATACATAGAAGCTGTTTTCTAAGCTTTCAATAATAAAACAGATCAAATCACAAAGTTTTACCTTTCATTGGTGCATTCTTTTTGTCTCCTTCAACATGCATTTTCATGCCTTTCCTTCCAGGACTTTGTTCTTCTCTGGACTTCTCTTCCAAACTGTCTCATTTTCCTAAACATAATTGTACTTCTTTTGCAAAAAACACTATATTGTATGATTTTAAATTACTGGTAATGCAATTCTTTCTGGTTCATGAGTCTTTGTCAATTCAAATTATTTTCACTTTTAAAATGTTGCAGTGAATGTTATCTCCTACATGCAACTAACATTTTGTTCATTTCATTAAAACTGTTTCATTCAATAAAGTCTTCTCAAACAGTCTTTACAATCTGCTTATAATTACTCCACCAATGGAAAATGTGATTTATTTCAGTATGTTGATTCCAGATGGTTGCCAGTGAAGCATATGTAGCTATGAATCTTGTAAAATCTTTTATATTGCTACAGTCAGTACCCTGCTGTATGCATCTTCTTTTCGACTATGAAATTCAAGAAACATTTATAACATCTTGAATCTTATGATCTACACATTAGATGGAGAGTCACAAATATTAGATATATAGCCATAATTACTGGTGTTTAACAGTTTAGGCAATATAAGAGAGAACTGAAACCAGGAGATTTTGACACCAAATCTTTATCAGTTTCTCTACATGCATTTGTTTTCCTTGCTGTGGTAATAAATATATATATATTTATATATTTATGCTGTTATGAAATTAAAGTTTAAAAGCTGTTTAAGAAACACAGGGGATTGTAAGTAGCATTTCCAAAAGGACAAAACATGAAATTATAGCAGAAACTGAAAATGCAAGCACAGGGTAGTGTCAGAGTAACTCAAAAATGATCGGTATTGTGTCATTAAAGAAATGCAACCTTGGGAGCTGTTTTGGTTTTTCAGGTTTTTGGGATTTTTTGAGGTTGGGGAAGTCAGGGAGGGAGGGATTGTTCTCTTTTTTAATGATGAAGACAGGAAGAAAACGCAAACCATATGACACATAGAAAATAAAGATGCAACATGGCATTTATCAAGTAATGAAGTCAAAGCAATTGTGCTGTGTTAGCAACTGTGAGAAGATGACCAAGTGACAGTGACTTCAAGAGTGAGAAGATGTCAGTGACATAAACACCATATTCTTCCTGCAAAGAGAAGGTAGAGGCCACCTTAATCATGGTTAGCAGCAAACTCCTTCCAGAGGAGAACACAGGACTTTGATTTGTTGCAGTTCCATCCAGTACTCCCTTTCTGGAGTACTACAAAGGTAAAATCATTGGAGAAAGGCGTCAGTATTAGAAAGTATGTGTATTTCAGTTTTCATTCAGCCAGTATTGGGAATTATCTGAATAACTGGGCAATCAGATCTGGAAATGCTAATACAATTGTAGCAAAATTACTAATAATAATCATATTACTAATATGATTATACTGCTTAGACTTAGACTATGTTTTTGACTTTGTTTAAAATTGCCAGGTTTTTGATCTGGTGACAGTGGCCTGGAGAGCAGGCTATTAACACAAATGCAATGTCATTTCCTTAACAGGAATATTATTTCTAACAGGCAGCTCATATATCTGCAAAGAAAATGGAGAGGTGTGACCTTCTGGAAGCAGCATAATTTTGCAACAATAATGATGATTTCCAGGCTCGGACTCCTCTTAAAATTTTCGTACTGAGAAATTATTCCTTTATAAATAACAATCAAATTTTACTGAAAACTGATAAATACCAGGACCTTCAGAGAAATAACATGTTGACATATGAAGAGATTATTGCATTACACATATTTTTCTCATCCATAATTTTTCTCCATCCCTGATATTGTAATCAATGAAATTAAAGATTATAGTTTTCTGTGATACACAGAATTTTCTTTCTCTAAAAAGTCTACAATACTAATGATTTCATTAAAATGATATTTTATTTGCTATCATTCATAATGCACTACAGAACATAGAGCTTTAGGGGGTTTTTTGTTTGTTTGGGGTTTTTTGTTTGTTTTTGTTTTGTGGATTTTTTTAAAAACAGAATTTGCAGGCAGTGGTCACACAGATCCTCAACTAATCAGGAAAAAGGCAAATGCTAGCTCTGTAGAGGTATGCTAGAAGGATGGAATTACCGCTCCTGTTTTGAAATAGATGGTGCCACCTAGGACTCCTGGGCGCTAAGTATTATACTGCTGGATGCAGTGCTCCAGGTGGGGTCTCACCAGAGCAGAGCAGAAGGGCAGACCTGCTGACCGTGCTTCTGTTGATGCAGGCCATCACACAGTGTCCAGTGCTCAAGAACCACCAAGATGGAACTCAGTCCTTGCTGATTGTGTTTCAGCTCCATAGGGAATATGACTGATGAAGTGAAGAACACAGTCTTCTGAAAAGTCTCAATAGAATTAGACCAGATGTTTTCTATAAATATTCAATAGTCTCTAATAAAAGTAACTTCAGAATTTCATCTGGAGAGACAGTATGTAGAATTAAAGAGCAGGGTATATATCTAGCAGGCAGTGTATCTGTGTACTGTTGGTAGGGAGCACTAACAGCTACCTCAGGAAGACACAGCGGCTAGGGTTCCTCTTAATTCTGTTTTGACCTCTGCAGATAGTGAATTATCTGAGACTTCCATTACAGTTAATTGAAAAAACAGTCATCTTAAGTGACTTACCTGATTCCAAAACTGGTATTTAAAATCGCTTGTACTACAGAAGTAATTATCTCCTCTTCTAACTGTAAAAGGATGAGTAGCAGAAAATCAGTATGCTGTGATTTTTCAATCCCTTTGTCTATGTCATTAATGAAGATATAAAATAACACTGGTCCCAATATGGACCCCGAAGGTCACTACTTGTCATTGATGTTTGTCGAGACTGAGCTGTTGATCACTACCCCATGGAGGCAACCATTCAAGCAATTCTTATCCACTGAATGGTTCATCCATATCTCTCCAATTTAAACAAGCATGTTGTGAGGGACTGTGTCATAGACTTTATGGAAGTCCAGATCAATTTTGTCACCTCCTCACAGAAGGCCACTGGGTTAGTTATGCAGAATTTTCCCATGAAGAAGCCATGCTGTCTGTTTAGAATCTGCTCCCTGTTCTCCATGTGCCTTAGCATAGCTTCTAGGAGAATCTGTTCCATGATCTTCCCAAGAGCAGAGGTGAGGCTGGCAGGTTGGCAGGTTGGTAGTTCCCAGAGACCTTCTTTCTACCCTTTTAAAATGTGGGTACAATATTTTCCTTTTTCCAGTCATCTGGGACTTCACCTGACTGCCATGACTTTTCAAATATCATGGAGTGCGCCTTGGCAACTACATCATCCAATTCCCTCAGGACTCTGGGATATAGTTCATTGGGTTCCATAGACTTACGTATGTTTGGGTTCCTCAGGTGGTCATGAACCTGATCTTTACATACAGTGGGAAGCATTTTCCTCACCCTGATCCCTGCTGTCCTGCTGTCCATCCATTCAAGAAGTGTGGAAGGAGACATTGCCACTGAAGACTGAGGCAAAAAATTGTTCAGTACCTTAGGCTTCTACTCCTCTGTAGTTCACTTCAGCGGGGCTGTCAGCCATATTGCCTTCTTAGAGGAAGACCCTTTAATTCCTGCAAAATATTTCCCTGATATTTCCATGGTATTTTCCTGGTTAGTTTGGATTATTTTAATTTATAAATATTTATTTTTTTTAAAAAATAGCATATCAATTCGTTGCGATAACTGTCAATAACTTTTAAGATTTTTCAATCAGCAGCTCTCTATATTTAGCTTTTTTTTCATTTCAGCTATTAAAAAAACTTTGTTGAAGAAGATTAAATATGTTGCCATTCTTGAATCTTATTTAACTGAATCTCAGATCCTTATTTTCATTATTTTACCTCAGGCTTCATGAAAGAGTAGCAGCCTGCAGTTACAAGGGTCATTACCCTTATTTTTTAAGTGGTTCTATAGTTACATCAGTCTTCAGTCTGCAGGAGATTCCATTGTATTCCAAAATTTATTAAAAATGTATATCATCATTAAATGTTTACAACATGTAGATATAGTTTTATACCTCTTTGCTTACTAATGGATTGGAAAGTACTTTATCTTCGTCGCGTGATTAGAGGATTCATCATGCTGTTTCCTTCTGAGCAAAGAATAGAAATATATATTGACTTTTTCTATTTTCTTCCATCGTTAACTGCATTTCCATTGTATTCTAGCATTTAGTCTTTTTTCATATATTTTTGCTGTCATATTTTTCACACACTTCTTTCTGTTTTCTCTGGTCCCACAGTCCATGGATTTCTCTTTGTTAGTATATGGTCCCTTAATCAATTTTCTAAAGTGATAACTGCATTTTCTTTGGTAACTCTTGTGTATTTCTTTCTTAATTAGTTGTAGCATTTGCCCTCTACAGAAACTGGCTATTTAGATAAGACATATAGAAGGATGAACAAGATGTCTTGTTTAGATGTATTTGTATAAAACCTGGTAAAAGATCTGATCTTCCACAGCTAGTAATATGATTTTATTTTCCAGTGCCCATTTGAGCTCAGGAATGGGGCATATTGAAGGAATATTCAAGTGATCGGTTATTTCCAGTTGAAAATACACATAACCTCCATTTAAAACCAATGGCCTTAATTTAAAATTAGAATTTTCTTTTTTGGAGCTGCAACATATTAAGGATATAAAACTGTAGTTTTCAGTATTCTGTACTTACAATAATCTGGATTAATTTAGAATGAAGGGAAAATCCCAGAGTCACGTAGGTTGGAGAAGAGCTCCAAGACAAAATACAATCTTTGATCACCACCTTTTCAAATATACTAGAACATTAAGTGCCACATCCAGCTGTTTCTTGAACACCTCCAGAGACAGTGACTCCACAATCTCCCTGGGCAGTCTGTTCCAATGCTTAACAACCCTTTCCATGAAGAAATTCTTCCTCATGTCCAACCTGAACCTCCTCTGACACAGCTTGAGGCCATTTCCACTTGTCCTGTCCCTGGTTGCCTGGGAGAACACGCTGACCCCACCTTGCTACACCCTCCTTTCAGGCAGTTGTAGAGAGCGATAAGGTTTCCCTCAAGCCTCCTTTTCTCCAGGCTAAGCCACCCCAGCTGCCTCAGCTCCTCCTCATATGACTTATAGAAGAAGATTGGCTCCTGCCATGTTACAGGCCAATTGCAAATTCTTAGCAGCACAATCTTCTCTCCCAATTCCTTTGTATAGTCCCAGAATGTAGTGAATACACAACCATCATGGCAATCTTCCTTTGTACTTTATTGAGTGAGATTCTGGTATTGTATGCAGGATAAAAAGAACCACTCCTAATTAAATCACGGGCAGTTAAAATTCTATTTAGTATTGATCATGCATTTAACAGCAAAGACTCCAAGATACCAGATCACTATCTATTGACATCCTAGCCCCTTGAGAGGTAATTAACAATGCAGCCAGCAGTATCGGATTAAACATTTTGCTTGTGGTTTATTCTCTGTGTGGGATTTTCTTCTGGCCTTCTTTGCAAAGACTGCACTTGGGAATAAACCAACAATTTTAAGTTAAGGTGCCATAAGTGTCATATCAAATAAAACAGACTGTAATTTCTTTTTGCAACCATTAAATTATTTTGAAAATTTAAGTCTTTTTAAAAGTTTTTTTGACTGTTTGTACTAAATATCTTGAATAAATAACCATTTGTGTATCTTCTAAACATTTACATCTGAAAATAACTTTAGTGAGAAGAAATTAATTTTCTATTTAGGATATCTATTAGCATTATTTAATAATCACAATGCAAAATTTTAAAGTAGCACTGTCAACATAAGTATGTATATCCAATATATATATATTCAATTATTTATATATGGTTTTAAAGTAAGAAATGTACAGTGTTAGAAAGAGATAATATCCTCTTGTGATTTCATTTATCTAAATTTTGACCTGTGTTGTTTTGAGATTAATTAAAAGACAGAAAAAGAGGAGCAAATATTAGAAAAATGAGAAAATATTAAATACTTGCTTCACAACACAAGAATGATATACAATTCAAAGCTTTGATTGCATCAACAGAATATTTAAAATACATAGTTTATTAAGAACATACACTTTAACTTTTTCTATCATATCTCACAGAATATTCTGCCAGTCAAGAACTGGAATTTTTTAATAGTAGCTAAAACCTTATTGTAATACTGAGGACTGAAAGAAATAGCAGAATAGAAAACAGACTGAAAGAAATAGCAGAATAGAAAACACAATTATGTCATTAAACAAATTCATAGTTGAAGCTTGACTAAAATCTGAAGTATTGAAAGATGAAGCAGAAGTATTAAGAAGAAAAAGAAAGGAAAAAGAACAGGAAAAGAAAAATTATCAAATGCAGAGAGCTACCTGTGAGGACTGAATAAATAGATTGAGATTCTTTAATATGGAGAAAGAGATGATTCGTGGGTGGGCATATTAGAAACCTAGAAACTCATGAAAGCAGTGGAGAAAGAGAACAGGAATGAAGTGTTCATTGACTCTTCTATGCAGGAACTAGATGGCACTAAATGCAATTAGCAAGGGATAAGTTCAAAAAAACAACAGGAGGGAGTTCTTCAGACAAAATGTGATTAAAGCTGTAAAACTGCTTCATCTGCATGCTAGCCATCTACACAGCTTAAAATTAAGGAAGAAGAATCTATCAAGATTTAAAAAATAGCAATGACATTTTCAGAATCACCGAAATGTGAATTGTGGTAGGCTGAGAAAATATCCTGGGGAAATATCATTACATGCTTTTCCTGTTTTACTTTTTCCTGCACATCACCCAATAGTTAACATAATATTATGGACCATCTAAACTTCCAGTCTGATGTGGACATTCTTGTCTTTTTTATTTTAAAGATTTACTGATCAGAGATGTAATTATCACTGCCCAAGTCTTTTTAAAAAGAAAAATCACTCAGTGAACTTTTAACTGAGTTCCTGCAGGATCTCAGTTAATTTTACCTGTTTGTAAAATTCAGTGAAAATACATTCAATGAGCTCTATATACTCATCCAAAAAGGCCATAACTGCACTTCTTCCCTGAAAAGCTCATAAAACTTTAAAAAACTTCATCTCCTTCCTAATTTTAAAGACCATTCTCAGAGACTGGAGAAAATGATTACTGGCTCAGACCAACTAAAGTGTGTGAGGGCAGGACAAGTCCTGCGTAAGTGGAATGGTGCACTGCTTCACATCCTATGCTCCTGAAGCATTTAGTCCAGCCCCAGAATGGTTATGAGCCGCTGGCTCACCAGAAGTGTGCCTGGAAGGGAGGATCACAGACCACATGGATTTTATAGTAGCTGAGATCATGCTGGAATTCAAGCAGCTAATATTTATCTCTCTCTCTCCACCTCTCTGCCTTCCCCCTCTTCCCCTCCCCCCTTCTTTCTCAGAATCTTGGTAACTTAATCTTGGGTCGCTTAGAATTTGCTAAGTCAATATTTTTTGAAATTCTTTATTTTGATCCAAAATTGCTTTAAAATTTGCCAAGTACCTTATCCTTTAAAGTTTTGTAATAAAAGTCTGTTTAACCTGCTGAGAACTTTGCTGTGCTCTCCCTTGTGCCCACCTCAGGGAATCAGAGTACCTAGGCCCCTCTCAAGAAACTTGCTGGGTGAGTTCGGGGCTTTACAACTGTCAGCGAAAATCATGGAAAACTTTTGAAGTGTTGTATTGCCTTCCCAATTATATTCCATTTCCACGAGTTCAGAAAGTATTTATTCAGCCAAACAGTTGTGAGGTTTTGGTCCCATGCTTCTTCGGTCTCATGCTTCACCTTCTTTGTGGCTTCTTTATCTTTTTTACCCCTGAAGAAATAAGCTAATATTTGGAGGAGAGCACACATCTATCCTGAAAAAGGGACCAAAATAATGGAGAGAATAACAGAAACATACCAAAACACCATCAGAAAATTTCCTTGACATATGGTTTTATTTCTCACTGGAAAGAGAAAATGAGGAAAACAATCCAAACACAAAATGTTGAAGGGCCTACTGAACTTTATATTAAAACAGGTGAACTACTACATTTGAGAACAGATTGAAATATTTTAAAGTAAAGATTATTTAAGGAAAACAAGGGTCACAGTTGCCAACAACGTATATTTTTGCCTCCCCTTTCAGACTGATCTAGAAATTAGTATTCTAGAGACTACCTAGTGGGTTTTGGAGATAAATAAAGCTTTAGGTAATAAGATAAAAAAATTTTATGCCTATAATTTCAAGTTAATTGTGTGTCACCTAGTTGAATTGTTGCTTCATAAAATAAGAATTAGTATTTCCCTACACAACAAAAATAATACAATTACTTAAAAAATTTTAACCTTTTATATGTTCTGGTTGATGAAAGAGATTTTCACGTGGTGCAAATTTACTGGTTAAATATTACTCAGTTGCTCTGTTTGTTTCTTCCACTGTTTATACCATAGATGCTTTCCATTTTCTACCACTTTTTTGGAAATGAGCGGCCAGTTTTACCAGTCCAGAACTGTCCTGATTAATCCAGAGGAAATCCTTGACTTTCATGGAGTTTCTGCATCTACAGCAGAGTAAAATTCAGCAGCAATACCGAATTTTAATTCATTCTTAAATCCAAAATATACTTCTTTGCAAACTGAGGTGACCTCAGAAAAAGAAATCAGCTATGGGCTATATTGCATTTGACATTCATATCTGTGAAGTCTGATTAACTTCTGAAGGAACAAGTCTTTTTTTTTGTGAATAGAGTAAATAGATTTTGGCCCAGTCGAGCATATTTTTTATTTTTTTTTTCTTTGTAGAGAAACATTTAAATAACATTCTTAACAGAGTCACACAAAAGAGAGGATGTTCTAAATAAAGACTTCTTATTGAGATTGAATTGTATTGTTCCGAGACATTGCAGCACATATTATCTCTTCCTACTGAGATCCACTCTCCCTCCTACTGCATTTCCTAATTGAAACCTTTTTGTGGAAAAAAGTGACAATTCTGCATTAGGCTTGTAATTTTAAATGTCACCAAATTATGTCAGTAAGCAACCTTCAGAAGGGCATTTGCATTATTAATTGTAAATTTGCAATGAACAGAAATATGTGTAAATATTCGTTTGTAATTCCATTGGATAATCAAACATGGCATTTCACGGATTAACACTCTGTTCTCAGAATCTGAGGAGAATTGTCTGGGAAGCAGTTTATGAAATTTTTAAGTTTGACATCTTTGGGCTCTTACTGCCTGTTGACCAAGACTTTAATTGGGACATACTATTCAAAAAAATGTCAATGGCCATCTCATGAAACAGTATTTTGATCAAAAAACCAAACAAAACTAAGCGTACTTCTAAAGTAGATGAATACAGAACTATGTCCCATGCACAGAAGTAGTGGTCCTACTTTCAGAGAAGAAGCCAACATACGTAAACATAGGGGGCAGCAAGGACATCCAACATTTTGTGTGTTACACTTTTTGTGTCAGATATATCCTAATATATATCCCTGGATGTAAAAACATGGGATAGCATTAGGAAGACAGCCACCTGATCTTATCCGTAAATATTTATGCATAAATATTTGATATATATTGGCTTAGTATACATTTATAGTATAGATGAGGCCAGTATTGGAATCTATTTATGATGATTGCCATTAAAAAAATGAATAAAGCAAATAAGGTAAATAAGGAGGCATACGAACATTAGTTTCACGGATTAGAAGAGACTGAAAGGACCCCATCCATTTATCTTGTCAAAATGAAGAGATGATTTGATTACAATCCATAAATATTTTCACAGGGTGAAAATAAGAGATTAATTAAATTAGCAGAAAAGGGCATAACAAAGACAGCTGGCAGAAAGATGAAGCCAGACAAATTCAAATACAAAGTTAGAAATTAATTGAGAATATAGTTAATTCTCCAATAGAATACATGGAGAAGGAGTACTTCCTGTATCTCTCCTGTTTCAATGAGGACAGTACCTCTCCTAAAGATAAATTTTTATTACTGTGTTTTGTGGAACTCAGTTCACTGTACCCACGATGTTTTAAAATATTTATTTCAGGATAAATAAATTACTTTCCTTTGAGGATTTTTTGTTTTGCTTTTTTCTTCCCCTAAGTAAAATAATCTACTTGTAGCAGAAGCAGATACTTTATAAAGCCAACTTAGTTTTTAATATTTAAAATCAATATAATTTTTACTTTTATATTTAAATATTTTCATTTTGTATTGTATTGCCCTTTTTGTATTTTATTTCATTTTATAATTTCATTTCATTATTTTTGATAATGATCTCAAAATGCATATTTTTCCATTTAATGATTTTTGAAAAATTAAAAAATGAAATTAAGCGATGTTGAGATGATTTTCCTTTGCTCTTTTCATTCCTCTTCCTTAATCACAAACATAACTGAAAAAAACCACAGAACAAAAAAAGATGATTAAAATATTTTTTTTTCTGAGAAGGAGATTTGTCCAAAATATTTTTAAAGTTGTATTTTAGTTTTCAAATTGTTAAATTCAAGCTAGACAGAAATTTAACAGAAAGTCAAGCTAGTCAAGACTAGAGAATCTCTTTGGAAAGTGGAAGAGTTTGTAGTAGAGCTATTACTAAACCCAAAAGAATGAGTGATCCCACTTCTGGAGATTGCAAGTTGTTTTTCGGTATGGTCAAGGGTTCTGTTCCTCCTCTGTTAGTCCAGGCTGGAAAAGGCTACAAGTCTGTTTATGCAAAGGCTTAGGCTGTATGTATACCATAATATCTCCAACAGTTAGCCAGCCTAATTTCTCCAGTAGTTAGCCAGCCTTTCTGTTTTTATTTTTACCCAAAATCTCAGATACATTTGCTTTTATTTTCCCCTCTTCTGAGTTTCAGATCAATACAACTGAGGGTTTTGTTTATGAAGCTACTGGTCAGATGGGCTCTAGATAATGCTGTGGCACTAATGACTTTTTAAAATTCTGTTGTGCTATATTTATTTAATAAAGCTGTTTAGTTTACAATCAATAGAGATGAAGGACTATTTGTATGATGCTTGCAAAGCGTTATTAAAAAACGATGCTGAGGGAGACAGACGAATGGGTATTTGGTACTTGTATCTTCCAGAAAAAACTTGGGCCAAAGCAACTTCTATCTGTAAAGATCACAATATCATTTCTCTTTAATTGTGATAATGATAATTCTTTTAAAAATAAGGCCCAGAGCATTCTTGTAAAGAACTCTCTTACTATTTCCCAAACCCATCGCACTGGAAGAAATATCGCACAGTTTGCAAAAAGAGTCAGAAAAGAGGAGGTTATAGGTGTCACAAGGCTTTTTTGTTTTTGTGGAAGAAAGAAAAGTCCTATTTTCAGTGGAGTAACTGTATTCTCCATTCATATACAGTTGTGGCCTCTGCCCCCAGTCCTTCAATAACTCTGTGGACAGCATTTGAATTTATGTGAAAGAGAGCTAAGAGGAGGAATTAGGGATTCCTGAGGGAATTTTCTAAGAGAACAGGAATTCTCTAAGTAGACATAGAAAAACATTAACAAAAATTATAACTGAGTATAATATACTTCAGCAAGTATTAGTTATTAAATTGACAGGTCAATCAAGGTCTCCCAGGTTTATGCCAACATAACTGCACACACTCCCGAGATGATAATTTGGGCCATTAATTTATTATCTTAGATGATTCCTTAATGCAAACACACAAATTGCTAACACTGAACTGCATTAATTAAACTATGTTTTATTAATTACTTGTAGACTTCTAAAAAGGCAGTCAAATGTTGCAGATACCAGTTTATAATCCTTAATGATGCCCTGTTGTAGGAAATCCTATTATACTGCCACGATATCCTCTATAAATTGAATGCTTAATTTAATCGGCACAGCAGTGTTACAGATCCTATGCATGCTCTTCTGAACTTGCGTTCTTTAGAAAATTTATATAGTCTGAAATGAGTGTTCATGATGAAAAATCTTTCTGACTTGAGGAGGATTCTCTATGAGAAAGACGAAGATGTCATGGCATTACATACCTCAGTTTCAGCCTGCTGTACCTAATCCCTTCCAGTTTTGCCACCCTTTACCTCCATGCATTGAATGAGATTGCAAGTATCCGAAATAAGAATTTAATGTTAGTACTACTAACATTAGTAGCACTTTCTTCTTGAAGTTTGTATCTGAACACCACAGGAACCCAAGAGTTGGTAGTTATATGTGTGCTTTTCTATATTTTTTCTGTCTTTCTCCCTTTCTTTTTCTTCTAATTCCCTCTTCTTGGAACATTTTGAGTAACAACATCGAACAGGTTAAAGTTTGCTAACTTAACATCTGATAGGTTTAAAGTTTGTTGAGTCAAATGGGCCGGGTAAATGCTGTGTTTTACGTTGATTGGATGTTGTACTAAATATTTTGCCAAAGTTCTTTGATTTTGTAAAGTTTGCCAGCAAACTCTTGTATTATTTCGACCTCTTGAGAAAATGTGGTTGGTATTTCTCCAGTGCGTCTAACCCAGAATACAGGAACACTGTAAATCCCTTTCAGCCAGCTGTTTGAGGCCTTACAAATGTATAGCCATGTAACTGGAACACAGTGCTACCATGGCTTGGTACGGGTCACGAGGTTTGCACAGAGTTTGTGAGGCTTCATCTCTGGGTTTGTCATTCTTGCTCATCGTGAACTTTTTTTGACCTGCCTGCAGCTTTGTTTTCCTTGCTTTAGCTGTGACAGCAATTTCTTTAATTGACCAGATGCCTAAGGCTAACTTCTTTTACTTTTTAGCTGTTTATGTTACAACCATACAGAGTTTTATTGAGCTAGCAGTGCATACAGTTAGTTTTATGCAGGTAGCAATAATGAATGGTTGCTGTGGGGAGAATAAGGTATTTACTGCTCTAATACAATGATGTTGTGCAGAGACATGTGAGCCTCATATTAAATCAGGGGTATTGAGGAGACCCAGGGTTTGGTGCAGAAAAGTACAGGCACCAGGGACATAACAGCAGAAGAAAGAGTAGAAGCTCAAAAAAGTGTGTATATCAGTTTTAACTGCATTACTATTATTTCTTTTTCTGTTACAATTATATCTGGACTAATGATGATTAAACTCTTTAGGTTTCAGTTATTTTGACAATAAAGTTTTGGCTTATAGGGTATGCTGCTGCTTTGCTGGTTTTAGCTTAATAATTTCTCTAAGATCTGATCTTGTAAATCACACTGAGCAGCATAACTGATGCAATAAATATATGACTGTGTTGCACATTATATATTTTTAGAAATTATTTTAAGATATAACCTAGTACTTAAACTAATTTTTAGAGGTAAAAAAACATTGAGTTCCAATATTTTTTCTGACCATAATGAACAGAGTTTAGCTTTAGTCTCTCTTAAGTCATTGAAAACTTTACCTCATCCTAGTTAATTACTAATGTAACAACAAGGAGGAAATATTTTTCAAGGTTTCAATATAGTAATTTGTTCCTTTTGAAATATTTGCATTTCTTTCCTCTGTTGTTGGAGACCTCCCCTGAAAAGCACCATGGAAACTTTAAATTTGGTAAATGCAAGATCAAAACAGTAACTTTCACTGTGCCATACGCATTTCCCGTATATGCACTGAAAAACACTTAAATACACTTAAAACCGCTGACTATATCACATTAGGTTTTTTTCTGGGAAAAAAACCCGAACACTGCTTTCTGACATGCTCTCTTTCTAGGGCCTGCTGGAGTACCATACAAGTATCTCTCTGAGTAAAAAGACTATGATGATTTTCTGCTCCCTGTCAGTAGGGAAAGAGATAGTTTATGAATGAGTTAAAAGAAAATAATGCATTTGAACACAGTATACTTAAAATAATTTATAAATTTCTCTTATGTGCTCTGGTGGTCACTGTACTTTATGGACACCTGAGGTCTCAAATTTGGACAGACAGAAATGCCAGGAGGCTATTTTAATAGATTTGAGTAAAAAAATTGGTGCATTTCCTAAGGTCCATAATTAAGCAGGTGGAACCCCAAGTTTCTGCCTTTTCTGAATGCTGATAGAAGGAAGACGAAAATTTACCCCAGATGGGTAATATCCAGATTCCCATACTACTTGCTTAACAGCAGTGACTGTAAAAAAACCCAATAATCCAAATATTTAAGGTATTTTCCTTTGTCTGGTAGCACATACTTCTCTAAAGATACAGAGATGTATTATTGTCTCCATTATATAACTGGGAAAGAGAAAAACGGACATTTTATTGAAATTATTAATAAAACCATGACAGAATATAAAACTAAAATTAAGTCTTTTGCATCCTCCATTAGCTCCTGTAGTGCTACTAGGAACTCTTTTTCAAATCAGTATGCTGAGTTGCATTGATTTTGGTGTCAGATTACATTGTCTCCGGAATCAAAATCAGGAGCCAAAAAAAAAACCCCAGTAGTTATAAGCTCTGTAAAGAATGACAAACTTGGTGCAGAGTATGCAAGAACTGTTTCCTCTGCTGAGCTGCAAATACAAATCCAAAGTTAACAATACACTGCTGATCCAGTCAAAAAACCACTGAATTCCATATAAGTGTTGACTAAGATATTTCTGTATTGTTTTGTGGGTTTTTCAAACTGTGCAGTTTCAAGGAGGAGGGCACTGCTCTTGCACTTTCCAGGGACTGCCTGGTTTGTGGTACTGGAAACAGATTTTGCTAAGCCCTGCTGTTGTTTCTTGATATGCAGAAAATTTTATTCTATTACGTAAAAAACCAAAATCAGAAGAAAGGTTCATGTTAATAAGCTAGACATGGAGAAATATTATGACAGTCATTTTATCTGGAAATGGCTAATTTATGCGTAAATAGTTTACAGTTCACCTGTTTTGTGTATTTTTGGCCCACTATACTGTTTTTGTTGCTTGGCTGCCAGGCTGTTGCAGGCTAGAAAAGTGGTCTAGAGAAAGGGGTCACTGTATCCAGGCTTCTATTTAAGATACCTGGGATTCATGATTCTCTTTTCATTTGCCATTTTTCTATTGTTATTTTGAAAACAGGATTGGGTAGTTTGTATACTTCATATTTTGTTCTGTTTGTTTTTCTTTAATATATTCCGAACCCCCAAACATTGGTCATTTCCTAGTTACTTATTAATTCCTTGTTTTCATGGTTTTTTTGGGTTTTTTTTTTTTTTTTGAGTTGGTGATTTGATTTTGGTTTTTTTTCTTTGTTTTGTTGTGATTTTTTCCACTATGCATTTCATATAATGAGGTTTGGGAGAAACTTTTGGTGGAATTTGAATTCCAGCAAACATTATGATTTAAAATCACCCCTTGTGTGAATTCTCTGCATTCTTTAATGCTATGCCAGAAATTAATTTAGCCTCTTGAGTTCTTATTTTGGCAATGAAAATAAATTATTAAGATCTGTATTCTTGGAACTAGTTCTTAGTAAAATAGGAAAAAAATGAATATTTAGTTATAACTTTGCAAAACAGATCCTTTCAGCACTATGGTTTCTTTAAACTACTATTTAAGGGACCGTTACAGAGAAGGTCATAAAATCAGCTGGATTTTTCACCTGTGCCTTTAGTTTCCTTTCTTTTCCCACCTGATGTAAGCATCCCACATCTCTGTTATGAAACACTAATAACATTATTTTTCCTCTTTTTCAAACACCAAAAAGCATACTGAGCTTCTCCAGAGAAGTTCACACTAGAGATATGAGAAAAAACAATGTTTTCTTTGACATTCTGTCCAATGATAAAATCATGTCATTTATCATTTTCCTTTCTTTAAGTGAACTATATCAGGATTTTTAATCGATAGTTGCCACCTCTAATTGCATCCTTTGTTTTTCCCATCTCTATGGATTCCTAATAAATCATTTAAAAGTCATATGCTCTACCATTACTCATAAGACTACAGGGAAGATATTGAAACCCCTAGGTATCTTGTAAACAGATGGATAGAAACATAAAAGAATGACACACTTTCTAGGTTTTGGTACAAGTATGTTCATTAATTTTTTTTTAAGGTTAAGGATTATTTTAGCCTTACACTAAAAGCACTAACCATGTGTAGTACATGCTGATAATGATCTCTGGGAGAAGGGACTTCCTATTGCGAAGTTTGCTCAAAAAGTGACAGTATAAACCTAATGAGCACAGCTGCATGTATTTCTACTTGTTGAATATTTTTTCTTGAAAATTAACCTTTTAAAATAACATAGCTTTGAAAAGGTAGAAGAATTTTATTTTTAGCTCTGGTTGTTTCTTGTTAGGTAAGAATTAATCCTAGCAGGGTGGAAATGAGGTGTTTGTTTTTTTCTCCCTCTAATTTGTTGCTAAAATTTCACTAGTGAAGCATGATCATAAAATGGTCAGTTGTGCTGTCACATAACTCTGGGTTTGAACCTCACTATCAATCAAACGCAAACTCTTGTTTATCATAAAAAATATATTGATGTCTGTGAATTAATTACCATCTTTTCCTGCTAATTACCCAAGTATTATTTATAAAGCTTACTAGTGTATGCCAAATGTTAGTATAATTAGATCATAATACATTCAATTTACTAGCTAGTCACTTTATGAATTTTAATTACTCTGGATAAAAGTGTAGATGACTAATAATTTTTTCCTTAAGAAAGCGATGTGCCTACATCTAAAGACAAGTTACAATAGTATGTGATAACGTTAAGTCTGCAATGTCATGACAACTTTGGACAAAATTATTTTCAAAGTCACTGCTGTGCCATGGTAGTAGTCTTGCAAAATTCAAAAGGTACTAAGATACAGTAAATTTTAGCCATAGATTAAACAATATTATTTTTATTCTCTGTAAAGCCCTTATATAAAAATCTATAACCTTATTACCCGTGTCATATCAACCTGCATTAATTTACCAGGTGTTGTCAATTGTATTTTACACTTTAAATAATATAATTTTCTATACTGCCTGTGGTGCGTTGATGCTGGCTGAACACCACTTGTCCACCAAATCTGCTTTATCACTCCCCTCCTCAGATGGACAGGGGAGAGAAAACAGAACAAAAAATCAAGGAGAGATCACTCAGCAGTCACCATCAACCAAAACAGACTTGGGAAAACTAGTTTAATTTAGTACTAATGAAATCACAGTAAGGTAATGAGAAATAAAATGAAATCTTAAAAATACCTTTCCCCCATACCTCCCTACTTCCTGGACTTTACTCACAAATTCTTTACCTCCTCACCTTCATCAGTGCAGGGAGATGGGGAATGGGGACTATGGTCAGTTTATCACACATCATTTCTGCTGCTCCTTCCTCCTCAGGGGGAGGCCTCCTCACACTGTTCCTCTGGTCCAGTGTGGGTCCCTTCTGGAGGCTGCAGTTCTTCAGAAGCAGGCTGCTCAAGTGCAGGTCCCTCACAGGGTCACAAGTCCTGACAGCAAACCTCCTCCAGTACAGGCTACTCTCTCCACAAGGCCACTGCCAGGAGCCTGCTCTAGCGTGGGCTTCCCACAAAGTCATTAGCCTCCTTTTGGCATCCACCTGCTCCAGTATTGGGTCCTCCATGGGCTGCAGGTGGATATCTGCTCCATAGTGGACCTCCATGTGCTGCAGGGATGTCTTCACCATGGATTGTAGAGGAATCTCTTCTTCAGCACCTGGGGCGTCTTCTTCTCCTTCTTCACAGATGATGAGCTGTTGCTCTCCACATTCTCTCTCCTCTCTCCAGCTGCATTTGCTCTAGCACAGTAAATTTTCCCCCTTCTTTAACTCTGTTATCCCAGAAGCATTAACACCATTGCTGATGGGCTCAGCCGTGGCCAGTGGTGAGTCTTTAACGCATCTGGCATGGGCTCCATCAGACACAGGGGAAGCTTCTGGCAACTTCTCACTGAAACTGCCGCTGTTACCAAAAACCTGCCATGCAAACCCAGTATATACTGCCCCATCAGAATTATAAGTGAAAAGGTGCTTCTTCACCCTATTATTGTAAAATAATTCAAAGCAAAGACATGTTGCTAGTATAATTATGTCAGTATTTTTAATAAGAAATAATTAATAGATTCAGTAGATCACGTGTGAATGCTACTATCCTGGTTTAAATTTCATGTTAAATCTAGTTGTTTAGATAAAATTAAATTAATACAATGTAAAAAATAAAATTCTTACGTGACAGATTAGATTAGAGGTAGAGTTAATTATTTCCTTAACTTGCACACTATCAATGAAATTCATAACATGAAGCAAAGCTTTCAGGTTCATCTAGAGCAGTTTCTTTTAAATGTCCAGTGAAATCCTAATGTACCCAGATGGATCCATCAATTTACAAGAGCAGAAAATCAAGAGAAAATACTTTTTTTGGTGTTTTTTTTTTTTAATCATATATGTGACGGCTGCTTTTCAAAAAGTTGCTTAAGGCCTTCATTGAGATAATGATGTTAGGAGTGTCATCTAGATGCAAATAATTCTTCATAAAATTGGGTATACATTTATTTATTTTGAGTATGAGAATGGGAGGAATTAGTTGCCCTTAAAGCTACTCTTTTAATCTAGAAGAAAATTAGAGTTGTGGCTATAATCTTTGTTGTCAAAGTATATTTTTCGTTTTCATAAAGTGAAGAGTTGATGGATGACATAGCTAGAACTGTGGCAGGCATGGAATCTGCACCTGTTTCCTCCACAACTGAGGGTGCTTCAGCCAATGTAAGTTCAAGATAGCTACGTCCAAGAGTTTAGAGTACTAAAGTCAATAACCCTTTCAGATAGCTCAAAGAGTTTTTTGAACTATATCTTCAATATGTTCATCTGTCCAGTCTGGGAGATATTGCATTTATCTGTGTTTAGAAAAAAATCTTTGTAGCCAGAAGGAGTATGATTCTTTCTAAATCCTACAGTACTGTTGTGAAAAAGAGAAAATACTATTAAAATATGTATCTCTTTCACTGTAATAAACCATAAAACAGTGCTATCACTAATGAAAGTGTTATTTGTGCTGTGTTTACAAAATAAATATTATGCTGATTCAATGGGGTTTTTTTTTTTTTGGTATCAAAATTCTGCCTTGTATACTGTTTTGGACTTTCACAAAGCCACTTCAGTAAAAACAATCTGTACTTATCTATTATTTTTTGAAAACCACTCAGTTCTACTTTTTTTCCTTTTCCTTTTCAATATAAGGGAAAAAAACATGGTTAACATACTCCAGTCTTTTTAGAACAGCACACCTACATTGGTGACTCCCTGAAAGCAGATAATAAAGAGTTATGGAATCCCATAAATGTTTGGAAGGAACATCCAGAGGGTCTCCTGTTTCAGATTACATCCAAAAGTGGTGGCAGTGGCAGGTCAGCTGGAGCTTCATGTACATGACTGTTGAAAAACTCCAAGGGTGGAGGTTTCACGGATTGCCTGGGAAGCCCCGCTGTGCTGAAGTACCCTTGAAGTGAAAAGTACACTCCTAATGGTGAGCACAGATCAAGCCAACACAAGCCAACATCTGTGCTCGACTGACTCCTAAACCGCAGGCACCAACATGTCTTGTTTTACGGTGCCCAGTCCTATGGAAACTGTTTAAATTAGACTCAAAAGTGGAAGAACAACTGCCTGCAGTATTCTCCCCAGTTGTTACTTTGAAGCATTCCACATGATCTGAAGAAATCTAAAGAATGATTTTTCCAACTGATCTACCCTGGTCCAGCTGAGCTGCTTCTACAGAACCTCATAGTCATCTCATTGGTAGATTGCTTCTCTTCTATGGGCAGTCAGGCAATTTTGATGGAGAGTATTGAAAAGCCACAGTACATTGTTGAGGCTTTTTGTCCTTTGGAACAGAAACTGTGTCTGTTACAATGTGCAGAAGGTTGGCAATTCACTCACATATTGCTAATAACTGTAAGCCTGTGAGAAAGAACATAATTTTTCTCTGTAGGGTAGGCACAAAGTAGCACAACTAAATAGAATTCATAAATGATTTGTAAAGTGGAGAAAAAAATGATGATCTCAGTCAAGCCATCTTGCTAGTAGTGTCAAGGAAAAATAGTATTTTAAATGCAGTTAGTCTTCTCTCATACCTTCTTAAATATTCTGATATTGCCAGCTATAATAATAACACTTCAGGCATCACAACAAAGCTTGTATAGTAACAAGCATTGATAAATTTTCTTGTAAAAAGCCAATGAAATATATTTCCGCACTTATGCTTTGAAATTTGTTTTTATTTGATGCCTTCTTTACCCCTCTGCTTTTTTTTCAGAATAAGAAATATATGGAAAATAGTGAAATGAATATATAAGTAAGACCATGTCTTTTATAAACACATGCATGCACATTTTAGAAAGGTTTAGAATGCAAGAAAGGTGTATCAATGAGCTACTGGATTTCTTTTTGCTTCAGGATGAATATTACTCTGGGGTCAGTTTTATAGCTGATTTAAAAATGCCAATTAAATAATAATGAAAATCTCATTCCACCACGGAATTTATTATAAATTGAGAATAAATTTTCACCTTTCACCTCTTCTCTTCTGGTTAAAGTTTTTTGACATTAGAGATGAAATTCCATTCTTTGTCACAAGACTGTCTGACATGAACTTGTGCAGTCCTACAGCTAAAGTTCATCTAGTAGCTAAATTAGTTTAATTACAATGCTAGAAACTGCTTGGATTTTCTCACACTACATTGCAGCCAAATATACAGGCATGTCTGCAGTGAGATTTCAGATACTCATTCAGCTCAGGGAAGCATTAGTACAATTATCTATAAAATTCTTTGTTCTCAGTAGAGAGGTGTGAATTAAGTCTTATAAATGTCTCAGGTGTTAATTTTAGTTTGTTGTAAGCTATCTCTCTTCATTTATAGAGAAATGTGTTTTACCATTTTGGGCACTGTTACATGCTTATAAATCTAATCAACTTCTGGATGAGATGTTACTTACATTTGAAGGGTTTAGAGTATATAGGATGACTGGCATCTTGCACTAGATCCATTATTCAGACAAGTCCAATTTTTCTCTCTTACTGACAGGTCTACGAAGAAATTACCTTCCGATGTCACAGAACAAATCACATTGAACTTATGCTCTGGAAATATATTTTTTGTCATGTTAAAAAAATTCATTTGTGGGACAGTGTTTGGTTTTATGAGCATCAGCTGTTACATTTGTTTACCTGGTAGAGCACATAGAAGAGATTAAATTCAATATTGATGCACCATAAAAGCATTAAGTAATTGGAGCAACTGGTTTTTACCATACGCAGTAAAGGAAGACAAAACCAGTTAATATATTACATATAGTCATATGGAAGTTAAATACTTAAAAAATACCAAGGTGTAGAAATGTATTATGAAATGTCGACTGCTTGACGACTAAAGTGCAAAATAGGCAGGCTTAAGTAATTTCATAGTAATTATAATGAAATGGCTTTGAAATGGGAAATTCTCTCAAAACTTCTTTCACTTGGTGCCACACATCACATCAATGTCTTTCTGTGTTTATGCAACCAAAATAAAATATTAGAAAGTAAAAAAGTTTTTTTGAGGTTAAGAATCTGAACACATTTTTAAAGCTGAGCATAATAATTGCAGCTTAAGAATAGTTTCAAGTTTCTGAAAGAAGAAAATGCTGAATTAAAGAATGTAGATTTCAGAGACGGGCTAATAAGACCATCTTTCTATTTATACCACATTGGTCCTTATAATGAATTCGGTAGCTCCTGTTTTCTGATATTTGGGGCAGACCACACAAAATGAAGCTTAAACCAATGAAAACTTTATGAATCAGTCAAGACTAGGCCTTATGGGGACATATATTCTGATAATAATGCCACTTTATTTTTCAGAGTAATGTGCAAAAAACCAGAAATAAGTAGATGGAGAAAAACATGGTATCTGCTGGGGATTAACTGTTCAAAGAAGGAAAGTAGATTTCTGAAGCTCTTGGTAAGGTACATGTTTGTTATTTCTGTCTCTGACTCAGATTTGTTTTCACATTTGTTGTTCACTACTACCCCTAAATCTCTTTCAGTGTGCCAGCTTTCATAGTTCCTCCCAGTTGTACTACCTGGTTCTGGTTTATTTTTCCCCAGATGCATTAGCCTGTTCTTTTCTTTGTCTATTTTGTTATTTCCTGCTTGTGTTTCTCTGACTTCTCATGTCCCTGCTGCTGTCCTTAGCTGAATGTATCGTACTTCCCAATTTAATACTATGCGTGGATTTAGTTCTGCTTATCTTCAGATCATTAGTGAAAATGTTAAATAACAACAGACCTAATATTACAGCTAACACAAAAAAATACCTGGGAAATTTCATGTGACCATTCATGATTTATTATCTATATAGGCCATTTCTATTAGTATGAAGTTTTTGTTACTAATACAAAAATATGTGCAGGTATAAAGTTGCACAGATGCTATCTAAATGCTTTTAATAAAGACACACAAATATTATAATTCTTCTGTTTCTGCATCTTAAGAAAAAAAATTACCTGCTTCTGGATGGTTAATTGAACTAGTAATTACTTTTGAACACGTGGGTTGGTTGTTTCCTTCTTGAAATAATTACCCAATGAAGCTTATACCAGGGCTACCAGCAGGAAGCTAACAACTGGTGTGTTGGTGAAAAGAGTTTATAAAGCATTCCTATGCTTCTTTTTCTTAATTTTCCTTCTTTTTTTTCTTTGCCAGACGGAGGAACAGATGGATGTGTAATGCACACAAAACCTAAGTACATGATCTCAACCAGCTCTCAACCAGCAGCCACAGTGAAATGTATAAAAATCAGGTGCAGCTACGCTACAGTTGTTGGCTGCAAAGGAATTGACCCTCTGCCTTAAAACAAAATTCTTAAGATTAGTATTTCAGTTTTCATCTTTCAAAAGCTCAATTAGAAAGTTTATTTCTGAGCAATAGAAGTGTCATCATCATTAGTGGGATTTATGATTGCAAATCATCAGATAAGTGATAGAATTCTGCTTCATTAATTCTTTAAGTTTCGTTTTATGGCTTTCAGTAGGTGTTCTGTACTTGTACTATTCTCTCATATTTCTAAAATACATGTGTTTAGTTTTTATTTGTTCTCAGTGGATGTATGCACTATGTTTAGAGTGCTGATTTTCAGTAACAATAGTTTAGCTTTGAAGTATAATCATATATGTTAATTTTTTTCTTCTATACATGCACTATTCCCTTGTTCCCAATATAATTGACATTTCAGTCTCAGCACAGTAAGAACACAATCATAGTTGTAAATGCATTGTCAGATTGTGCTTTGGTTTGCCAAAACTGTTCCTATATTAATTTGGGGTCATTGACTGTTAACAATATGAAATGTCATGAATATGAACTAAATCAATGTGATTACCACAGTGGAAAAATTAATCACCGAGCTTGTCTTTATCGTTTGACTACCAACAGATAGGAATCTATAAACATAAAGGCAACTAAAAAGCACCCAGGTATGCTCTTGCATATTTATACTCTTGATAATAACATCTTTGAAAAGAAAGCCGTAAAGGACACATTCAACTTTTTATGTAAAAATACTGAGAAGTGAAAATATATTAAGTAAATGAACATAATTTACAATTCATTTTCCAACTCAGAATAAATACTCATTATATTGAGTCATAAAATACTTCAATAGAGAGTCAAGAAATAAGTAGTGAAGGTATAAGAGAACAAACAAAAAGCAAGGCAGAAGGCTTTTATGCTGGTAAAATGGCGTGTTTTTTGTGATCACCTGCAGAAAAAACCTAGATATGCACTACAAGACATGATAAGCCTTTAAGGGGATTTTATTTGGAAAACAAAGCCAAAAGCTTTTGGTAGCATTTGTGTTACAATGGCTGTTTAAAAAATAAACTATGGCAATATATTTGGATGGGCTACTGAATGGTAAGGCCAAGATAATAACACAGAAGGATGATTCTGTATTAAAAAATAGAAGCAAAGGGATTTTGAAAAATAAATCTCAAAATCTCTAAAAGGCAATAGGAACTGGATTCATCATAGGTGCACAATGGTTCATAAATATATTCTCTTATTTGTATACGAAATGTTACATTGTTGTACACGTTGCTCAGTGATCATTTTTGTGATTGGCTTTAGTTACTATAAAATGATTGTGTGCTACCTTTCAGAGTGACCAGATCAAGACCTGTGAGCACTGCCTAAACCAAAGTTTCAAAGTCACATGAATGACTAGCTATAAGAGCACGTGATTACATTTGAAAACAAGTATTTCCTGCCAGAATTGCTATCAAGTTTATATACTATAAAAAAGGAACATTGGAACTTGACATCTGAAAAATCAAATAACTGTAGAGCTCATATACCAAAGTCAGTGACACCTACAGAATTCTTTAGAAATACAAAACAAATGCGACACGTGATAAAAAAGGAAAATTGAGAAAGGAAGCAATATAATTTTGATATATTATTAATAGTCTTAATTTTATAATATTTCATACACCAAATAGGCTGCTAACATTTTCATATCTTAGTTATTGAAGAATTGTTGGCAAATAATAAATGTTTTTAGGAATCAAAAGATGGGAAAATTAAATATGACTTGGCATCTCTTCAATATTTCTAAAGCAGAAGGTGAGCAGAATTTGGCATCTCTTTTTCAGCAAAGTTTGGGACAGACACCTAGGTTTCAATTTGTTATGGCATCTTTTGCACAACTTGGTAATCATATTTTAAACGACATATATTTTAAACACTGTGGGGGTTTGTGGCAGGAAAATGCTGTGTATACTGTTTTCCTGTAACTTAATATAGTCAATATTCAACTTTTAAAAAATTATAGTGATACATTTGGTTATAAAAGAACTATGCATTGTATATAGTATATTTTTTTTTTTTCTGGTGAGTGTTTGGCACTAAAAAAAGAATTCCTTTCTTGAAGATTATAATAATATCATTGACTACTCTGAGAAAAAGACTAGTTTAACATTTATATATGTTCAGACAAGCCATTTCATAGATCAAATGTGTTCTCATATGCTTTTTTTCTATCCTGTAAATTCAAAAAATGGTTTGTAAAATTTCTTTGCAGTATTAAAGGATTCTGTCCTAAATTGGTCCTTTTTTATTAATTGAAAAATAATCGTAAAAATACTTATTTTATTTGTCTTTTGCTTGGGAACTGATATAAGTCTCCCTTAAATCAATGATAAGAAAGTGCTTTGATGATTTGGTGTCCTAGAATCAAAAGGCAAAGTTTCTAAACTTTGTATTCCAAAATGTATTTCCAAACTTTGTATTCCAAACAAATATTAAAGGTGGTAACATAAAGAGTAGTTCTTTAATAAAAGCTTTCAGTTGCACAGGTATGTGTATACTCGGCACTGGATTATCACAACTTTCGTAAATTTAATTAATTAGTCTATCTAGCAAGTACATCAAATAGGAAACTGTTAGACATTCTTTTTTTTGAAAATAAGCCGAAACAGAATTTTAAGAAGATGGCATAGTGTGTGAGAAAGCGTAATCCACTATTCTGAAGTGTGAGAAAGTGTTATAAACTATACAACTAAATATTAAAAACCTACGAAGATATAAAGAATATATAAAAAGGTAAAGTCTGTAGGCATCAATTTAACATTAATCTATTTTTTTACAGTCTTTCATTAAACCAAATCAAAATACCAGAATAATATGAGGAAATTAATTGGCATATTACTGGCAATAGTATGTAATTGCTATACTTTCTTTAGAGCTTTTCGTCTTTTACTTTTCTATTATTTTCACGCACCAAATTTTAGTTCAGGATTTTAGAAATTCTGTGTGTGATAACATTTAATGCCATCAGCATTCCTGGGAATAGAAACTTATTTTAATGTTATGGTTAATTGCAGTCAGTGTTAAAAAAAGACATTTGAAAATGGGCAAATGCTGTTTCGTGTCTGTAATTTATTGAGTATATATTGGAATGTAAATTTCCTTCATATTTCCTCTTGAACATTTACCACCAAAATCTATTCCTCTCATTGTCTTTGTCATCTGCTTGTAGTTTGTCTTACCAAAGTTCAGTTTATTTTAAAACTCCATTTTAACAATTCTCACTCTTCTTTACTTACGATAGTTTTAATATGCTATATACACAACTAACATTGACAACTGGAGACTAGGAAGAGGATAAAAAAATACAAATCTATATTTTGCTGTCCACAAGGTCTTCTTTCATTCGTGGACCTGTATGTTTGGTTTTTGTTTAAAATGTTCCCAATTCTAGTTTTAGTTGGCTTAGGATGTTTTCTCTGTTAATGCAACTTCTGATAGGTTGTCTCTTTTATAACTGTTAGAAGATTCAAAACTTCTACTTAGCACTAATTTTACTGTCAGTTACCAATGCTGCAGTTACTCTGAGAAGTTGAACTAATTACTCCCTACATCGATTCCCAGCCATGTGAACACATGTTCACAGACCACCTCTGTTAGACACATCTGAACATGCAATGAATGAACATAACTAACAGATTCCTTCCACAGAGAATTCATGAATGTATATCATAATCTATTATGAGATCCCAATCCAAGATCTGAAAACTGAGTTAACCTTAGTGGAAAAAAAATGAGAGAATAAAATTATTTTAAAGTATTTTTGTATTTCAGGACCCTGAATAATTTAGGGTCTGATCATGAATTAGTACACTTTTTTATAATGACTTGGTAAACTGAGGAATCCAGCACATTCTGATTTTCCTGGGGCAGTGGAGGTTCATGATTTCCCTACCTAAAGGATACAAATTACCTGCTTCAAAAATAACTCTAACATCAGTAAATAAGTGGCATGCAGCTGAAGACTGAAGGAGCATTATTGTTCAGTATTCTAGTATCAGATAGTATATATGAAGATTAGGGGTCAAATTCGAGAAGACACCAATGCAACTTGGATGTTCCTAATGGAAGTCTGCATGTCAATCAGATGAAATTGTTAAAATCCAGTGGTATTTTAACTAAATGACAAAGTAGTGAAAATCTGGCAGTTGTAGATGTTTAGATATGTCATTGTTTTCACTGAAGTCTAAGTCAGTGAATATTTATTAAGGGTTGCATTTTTAAATATGCCAACGTGTAATTTTTCAAAATATCCTCTTGGAACCAGTATTCCCAGGGGGAAGGCTCTGCACCCAGACAACTTGATGTGAATTGGGAGTTTTGTTCACATTTTTGTGGTTAAGCTCATAATTTAAAAGTATTTGTACGCTAGCCATGTACTGCTTGTTCCATTTCCTCTAAACAGTTTTTGACTCTACTTTATACAGACTATGTTCCAGTAGGTACCAACATGAATCAAGGAAAGAGATTGAAATGAAACAGAGCAGTATCCCCTTACTAAGTTAACTGTTTCTACACTGATCTGTTCAAGATAGAAATGCAGGGGGCCAGGGCATGTTGTTGAAGCCAAAGAGAAATATGGGGGAAATGCATTTGGGCTAGAATATGGAAGTAAAGTGCAAAGGGGCAATTTTCCCTAGAGCAGGATTATGTTAGTGTTGAGGCTGCATTTTCAGCCTCAACACAGAAAATTAATTATAGGACATACTAACTACCCTCTACAGATTTACTCTTAGAGCAAAAAGTTCTAACGCATATTCATGAAATCAAGCAATTGTATTAAAGTAACAAATTAGGGCTGTTATTCTACGCATTCAAATACTTCGTTAAGTGGAAGTGAACAAGAAAGGTTCATTCCTGTTTGAACACTTCTCCCTTTGTACAGTGCATTGAAAACTTTGTCTTAAATGTCCAGAGGATCTTCTGCAATCGACATCATTTGGATATCTCCTGTTGGAATGTCTTTTGTTCAGTATGAAGATCTTATACAGTAGTCTTAGAAAAATAATAGGTACATCAACGACCAAGAAAACACCAACAGAACCAAACCGACACCAAAACCAGTGACAAAAATCACCAAACCAGCCAACCAACCAACCCAAAGAAATAATTTTAAATAAAAAAGGAAGCCAGGATATTCCAAGTATTTGCCAGAACATGTTTTTCTTGTTTTGTGCAAGGTATATGGTTTTCAACAGTAGCTATAATACAAGCTGGACTATAAAGTCAAGAGAACCTGTGTAATAACTTTCATTTAGAATAGAAGGATTCTTATTCTGTTATTTATCCATACACCATAAATGTAAAATTTTGTAGTCGCAATTGTGTTATATGCATTAGAATTATTTGCAGAGTTGACTCTTGCCTGTGAGGTTGGGCATATGAAAATAGAAGTAGGGCACATAAAAATAGATACAATGGTATTATATATTCTCTTATTAATGGTGAATTTCCTTGTCAAGTGTTTTACTGCTGCTATTGATTACTTATATTCAAATAGAAAATTTCTCAAAAAATATCATAAGTAAATTTCTGTCATTGTATGGAGTTCTTCTTAACTATTCCAAACTGAATTTTTCAATGACAATTCTCACTATTTGTGGCTGATGAATCTAGATATCTCTTCAAAAAAAGCTAAACACAAATACCAATTTAAAGCCATGATTCATATACACACAAAGTAAAAGTGAAAATCCATATACATAGAATGTATGGAAACTGATAACTAAGGAATACAGTCCATTTTCCCATGAAGACACTCTTCACCACGCTCATTCACTCACTTCTGTACCTGAGAAGATCACAGAGCAAATACTCACGGAAGCAATGTTAAGGCATATGCAAGTGAAGGAGGTGATCTGAGACAGCCAGCACTACTTCATGTCTGATCAATCTGGTGGCTGTCTATGATAATGCAATAGTCAAAAAGGGAAAACCAGCTGATGTCATTTACCTAGTCTTCTGCAAGACAGTGCCACACGATATTCTTATCTCCAAATTGGAGAGACGTCCATTTGAAGGGTGGACTTTTCAGTGGATAAACTACTGGCTGGATGGACTCATCCAGAGAGTTGCAGCCAATGGCTCTGTGTTCAGGTGGAGGCCAGTGAGAAGTGGTGTCCCTCAGGTCTCTGTGTTGGGACTGGTACTCTTTAATATCTTTATCGATGACATAGTGAGATTGAGTGCAGATGACCCGAAAGAGGGTGCCACAGTTGTGAGGCCTGAAGGACAGGATGCCATCCAGGGGCATGTGGACAAACATGAGAAGAGGGCCCATGAGAACCTCATGAAGTTCAGCAAGTCCAAGTGCAAGGTACTGCACCAGGATAATGGCAATCCCATACACGAAGACAGACTGGGAGAAGGACTCATTGAGAACAGCCTTGTCAAGAAGGATGTGGGGATTCTCATGCATGAAAAGCTGGACATGAGTTGACACTGTATGTTCACAGCCTAGAAGGCCAGCCACATCCTGGGCTGTATCAAAAGAGCAGTGGCCAGCAGGTGGAAGAAGGTGATTCTTCCTCTGTACTCTGCTCTTGTATGACTCCACCTTTAGTACATTGTCCCGCTCTGGGATCCTCAGCACAAGACAGACACAGATCTATTAGACTGGGTTCAGAGGAGGGCCATGAAGAGGCTCAGAGGGCTGGAGGTCCTTTGCAATGAAGATGGGCTGAGAGAACTGGGGTTGTTCAGTCTGAAGAAAAGTCTGTGCAGAGAGCTCACTGAGGTCTTAAAGGGGGCTTAAAAAAAGGAAAGTGACTTTTTACACAAGCAGAGAGTGATAGGACAAGGGAGAATGCTTTTAAAGCAAAAGGATATTAAGACTAGGTGTTAATAAGATTCTTTACTGTGAGGGTAGTGAGACACTGCAACACGTTGCCCAGAGAAGTTGTGGGCTCCCCATCCTAGGAGGTGTGAAAAGCCAGGCTGCATGGGATCTCTGAGCAACCTGGTCAAGTGAAAGGTGTCCCTGCCCATGGTGGAGGGCTTGGAACTAGATGGTTGTTAAGGTCCCTTCCAACTCAAACCATTCTATGATTCACAGTCGTCTATCCTGTCACAAATCCTAATTTTTGGCCTGACTATTGTTGAGGAAAAACATATTTTGAAGACTACAGTAGTGGATATCCAAGGAAGCCATTTGTCCATGCTAATTTGGAAATACTGATGTTTTTCTTTTTACAGCTTTTAAAAATTTTATTTGAAACAGTTCAGTTGGATTTATGTTAAAAACTGCCTGTGAAACAGCAGGTATGGAGGATTATGTGCTGTGTAAAGAAGTAGGATCTATAACCTCTCACTTCTGAAACATCTTAATATTCTGCTGCCTTTTTAGAAAAGCTGCGTAATATTTTTGAAAAGTGTAATATTGTTTCTGCTGCCAATTGGGTCCAACAAACAGGCTTTCTTCCTTTTCTTATATGGAGTTTCATATTAGCATATATATATTAAATCGTTGGGAGATAACTGCATGAAATTCACCATATAATTACCGGAACTCTTGGTACAGGAGTAGCTAAGACACTGGAAAAAAAGTCAATTTGCTGGCAATAATCCAAAACTAACAAGAAGTACTTTTCAGAACTGAACATATAGAGAGGCAAGTAAATATAATAATATTCAGGGAAAATAGATAATGAGTTATTTCTGCAATAAGTTTGTAATTGCATATCTGTAGCAAAAAGTCTACATCTACCTTTCAAAATCATAGACAGTATAATGTATTTAGTTAAAGGAAGATTTTCATCTAAGAAGTAGCTGATATTATTTTGTTCACATTTCTCAGTTAAAAGATTGTAATGTGGTATTTTGACTATCAACAACTTAAAAAGTAGATTTAAGTCCTGATTTAGAAGCTAGTGAAAATTTTGAAGATTATTATGGAGTAGAGCATTTTGTCATACAGGGTTAGCATAATTTTTCTCCGTATTTTCTTTAAAAGTATGACAGTAGGTACATATATTGAGTTTTCATAAACAGTGCATTTCATATAAGACGGCTGTCAAATCCCTGAGTCAGAATCTCACCTCTTACATAACATCTTTAATCATGTAAATTTGCTGGTATGAAGAAACACTGAATTAGAATAAAAAGCAGAGAGAGTTCATGTTTCTATAGTATTTCTTCTCCCTCCTTTTGGACAAAGCCAAAGTAGAGCTCTCTTTCCTCAAACTGATGTGACTAGGTACTTCTGAATCCTGTAAGATCAACAGAGAGAGATGCAGAAAGTACGATTTATACTTCAAAGTACCTGTCAGTTATTATGACTGACTTAGCTTTTGTGAAAAAAATTTTCTGAGAAAAAACCCAACGCCTTTTTTGAAAACATCTTACATCTTCTATATGATGTGGGATAAAAAGATATAAAATATGGCTCATGTAGATATTATGTTTATGTCTAGTATTAATACTGAAGACTTCTTCATTTAGTCTATTTTTTAGAAAACAACAAGAAACAAACCATTCTTCTTCATATGGCTTTGCAGAATAAATTATTTTGTTCTCATGGTTTCAGATGTGAGTCTTGAAGGCAAGATACTGGTTAATACGGTAGTATAACCACTTAGATTTAGAGGTATGTCAGTTCCTCATAGTGTTTCTGGAAAATTTTTGAATCGACAATCTCTGAATGAATACAATATTATGCAATTTATAAGGAGAGGTTTCCATTAAGTATTTTTACCAGCAAGCAAGAATTTACCAGGTTTCATAAATATCACTATAAAAAACCTTGTCAATTTTCTCCTGCAGATACACTATTTTTGTTCACTTTAAAAATTAATTGATGCATATTTTTTTATGGTAAATGTTATGAAGAGTTTTAAAATGTAGGCATTTCTCCTTTGTTTTTTAACTCTTAACTTTCTGGAAGGTAGCCAGAAGTATTGTTAACAAACAAAATAAAAGTATAACATTTAAAAAGTTTTAACTTCTGAAACCTGGGCTTTCTGCCCAGGAGACATTGATTAAAGAAAACGTGCCAGTCATTCAAGAATGGAAGTGATGATTCCTTTAGGTCTACAGAATATGTCATTGTTTAGCAGCTGTAAACTGCATGAATAAAGTTTAATAGAAGTTAATTTGCATTACTATTCCATATCCAGGATATTAATTTGAAAAAGGTTATACTTTTACTTCTGTGAGGTGCCTTTCAAATGAAAAGTTATTTTAAGGCTAAAATCAATTGGCTACAGAGTATCATGTTTTCTGATGGGAATAATACAGAAAAGATGACTAAAAATTGTTTTTACAATGATAGAGAATTTACCTCTGGTTATTATCAGCTCATACATTCATCATTACGTGCTACTCATTTTTTTTATTATATTGATTTATTTTATTGCCTAAGACAGTTTGTACTTGTATGAAATTCAGAAAACATTGATTCACTTAAATTATTCAATGCTTTAGTATATGGCTATTATGTAATTTAACACTTTAGACAAATCAATACACTTTTAAAAATTGCTTTCCTTATTCAGAAAATTTACATATGTACTTTTCTGGACTCATTCATTTGCTATAGGGTGATGATGTTTTATACATAGTCTATTTTAAGACTATAAGGGGTTATATATATATACATATGTATAAATACATAAATAGTTACAAGTGAAATGAATAATTTAAGCTTGCCTAAAGCAAGCTGTAATGTAGAATATGCCTTTACATTTACAACATCGTTCTCAGACATATCATGATATGGCCATATTAAGCTATTTTGTTTAACTGGCAATCATTGCTGGATGTTAAGGTTGTTTCTTCCAGCATTTTAAAGACTGGAAATTTTGACTTTTGACGGAGAGCAACCTTCAGTTGTCTGTGGAAAGGTCTAAGGCAGTGGATAAGTCTCGAGCACGAATAGATTTTTGTAGCTGGGTTACAGATGAGAAGTGTGTGATCAAATATGACAAGTGAAAACATCACCTACAGGTTGATAACTCTATCATAAAGAAATAAATCTGTGCCATGTTCTTACTGAAAAGCACAGCCCTGAGACAATGCTTTTGTACACTAAGGGTATTGATCGTTTATTCCATGTACACAATCATGGTGCCCAAACAAAAGTTATTTTAGAAAACAAAAAGTTTCCCATTGATTGAAAGAGGCATTGATTCACAAAAAAAGAATTCATATTTTTAACCAAATGTATACTAGAACAAAGAAACTATTGAAAAAGAAGCTTTTACACCACTATTTCTCTGCAAGAAAATCCTTTTCACCTGCTAAGCACAGATATGAGAAGATGAGGGTTAATACAGAGAAGATTTATTATTTAAATTATATTTATATTAAGAAATGTATTGACAGCAGTATATAAGCTTTCATATTTGAATAGAAATTAAGTATTTCATTTGATCGGTTGGTTAGACCATGGTGCTAAAAATGCCAGGGTAGGTGTTATATCCGCATATGGGACATTCACTTAAAAGTTGGATTTGGTGATCCTTGTGGGTCCCTTCCACCTCAGGATGTTCTGTGGTCTGTGAACATTGCTATTATCTCCTCCAATGCAAAAATCTCCACGAAAAAAACCAAAATCCTATATTTGGTGATTTACTTCTTTAAAATTAGAGTGCATGTTGACTGTTTTGATTGGATAGTTCAGTTTTTCATGCTCATGTTGGACAGCTGATGAATTAGCAGGATATATTTTTTTCTTGTTTAAAGTTCCCTTTTTTTCACCTGTTTTAATCACAAGAAAAATCTCCTGTCTGCCAATTAACAGTTTACTTCCATTGTCTCACTCCTTTTCTTAGCAATGTTAGCTCCCACAGACTTGTGTTAACTCACATTAATGCTCTAGAGCTATGTCTATATCATCAGTAGCAGTATACAAAATTATTTCTAAAGCTTAAAACTGTACATACAATCCATACGCATAATTCATTTCCACAGAGCTTTAAAGTTCAAGCTTGCTGCATTGCAAGATTCCTTCTGTTTTGCTCCAGGCTCCATGAAACTGTTTTAGATCTTGAAAATAAAAATACTCTGTAGGTAGCAGTATGGATCAGTTTATTCAATAATATGTCCTACCCGAAACTGTATAATGTGGCCATTAAGAAAAGCCTTTAAGAATCTTAAACAACCCCATTTTTAGAAGTCAGGATGCGGTTACATTGAAATAGTATTTCTTTAATTCTGAAGGAGTTTTCTATGGTTTTCTGCAGCAATACACATATTTTCGGCAGTATTTGCCATATTACTGGTATTTTGTCAGATGTAGAAATATTTTCACTGGAAGGGCTAATACTTGGGAATTATTCAACTCTCATGCAGAATCATATCTATTTATCCTGTGAGGTGCTGTAAGGAAGTATTCTACTATTTCAAGTATTAGAAAAAAAGTGACAATTTATAGGCTCTTACTGTACAATGAGTGTATACCCAATAATGAGTGAAAGATGACTCTGCCCATGGCAGGTGGGACAGACTATCTTTAAAAGTCCATTTCAACCCAGAACGTACCATGTTTCTGTGATCTGCTTTCTGGCCATGCAGGAGTTTTGCCTGACTTGGGAGGACACAGAGAGGAAGGGCCAATTTGAAGTTCCTACTGCATTCTTGTTCCACTAAAAGATGGTCCTAAAATGACTCAAGAATCCTTATTAGATCTCTTCCAAGGGATAGAAGGTGTAAGCTACAAAGTGGATATATCATAATTCTGGGAATTATATCCTGATATAAGGAATAGAAATTTAATAATAATAATCAGTCTAAGAACACACTGCGAGTTTTACAGTGCTCCAGAAGAGACACACAGATTGTTTTGCAGCTTTGCTGGGCATGTCTCTCAGACAAACATAGAATATATAACAATATAAGTTAAAATATCTGAAGATGCTCTTGGGGAATTTTACTTTTTGCTTGCTGAATAAATGGTTTCAGTAGGAGATTCTACACAGGGGTAATGATGGTCTTGATTGATTAAAACAGAAAAACCCACTCACATGTCATGGTGAGAAAACCATGAAGATATGAGGAAGAAAGTTGAAACTATCATTCTACCCTACAGTAGTGTGCTCTAATGTAGTACAGATTTAATAACAAGACGGGAACAGAAGGCTCATCCAAACCATTTAGTAGAGGAGTGGAATAATTACTTGGATTTATAACGCTGGGAGACATTGTACTGGGCAATTCTAACAAGGACACTTATTTCCTATTTCTTAAAAATCCTTTCCATATAATCAGAGCATTCCAGTGGACTGAGCCACCAGCAGCCTGGTTAATTCCATATGTAACAATCAGGACCTAGTGCACCTAATTAACAAACAGATGGCAATAGCCCTGTGGATCTTTAAGTCAGTAAGGGCTTTTGTGCTCCACTGGTTATGTCACAATATCCTTTCTTAAGGGATGCATATGCCAAGACTGTATAATGGCACAGCAGATGCTTCATCTAGGTTTCAGCAAGGCAGGAAGCCTGCCAAGATCCCAAGATAGTGTCCAGACAGTTATGGAATGAGCTTAATCTTGTTACAGTGGGAGGCAGAGTCTGCCCCAGGAGTGAGGAGAATAATTCAGTGTGGAAGTGATTTTGCAATTCAGAGAACAGGTAGGATTATAGTGCAGTGACCTCTTAAGGTAACACTATGCATGACCAAATTCCTAGAGAAAAGCTTGACACCCTCCACTCCGATGAGTGTGCTGTTGACCGTTCTAGTTTAGTTCTGTCTTGTGGCATCCCCAGATACTTTTTGGGGACAGCAATTCAAAGCCAGCTAGGAAGTTTCTGTCTTAAGACATGGGCACAAGAACGACATATGTGTCATGCTGCAGTGGTGAATATTTAGCTAAACATGCATTAGCGGCATGAATGGTACCTCTGACTATAGTGGAAAATATTGTTATTATTTAATTTTGGATTTATGGTGTCATTTTTTGGCACACTCAGCATACACGATTTCCAAATCTTTGGCAAATAATATTTTGGTTGGAACTGCGAATGTAAATATTATTCTTTTCACAACAATGGAAAAATTTATCATATATGTGAAAACCTAGCAGGTCAAGAGCTAGTAGTCTGCCTGTTTAGATGACTTCTGCACCATTCTAATATTAAAAAAATTTGGGGACACTTGTTGTCAAGTAACACACTGTAAGAGAACCCCTCTTTTCTGATTCCACCAAGAAGAAATATCTGCAAGTGTTAATGTCACTTATAATGTCAGCATGAATTCATTCTAAAGAACTGTAGGTATGTCAGCTCCTTTCTGTTTGTTCACAACAGATCCAAATTGTTGGAATGGCTATCCAGTCGCTGTAGGACAGGCATTTGCTCTATAACAATGCCTGCTGAATTGCAGCAGTCCATGAGAACTTGTTTCTGACCACTCTGTAACTGCAGGAACTCCTAAGGCAATGATTACTAGCCACAAAAATGACCAAAGGTATCTGTAATTATTTAAGCCAGTATAATACCAGGATGGACCAGATTTTGGGGGGGTTCCCTATAAGGTTAGACATGGATTTTCTCAGACAAGAAAAGCCACTTATTTCTGGTTTTGCCATTCAAAGATATAGTTCATTTTTTACAGTCACTTTTTATTAAATTTTTTGAGTAGTTGCAAGGGGACAGAAATTAAGCCAAAATGTAATTGTTTAAGCAGCTGCTTTGCTTTGTGGCAAGCTGAATCAGTCTGGATAGAGAAATCTCTCACTGAAGAAGACTTGTTACTTGCGATGCCTGCTATGATTTCACTATTATAGAATGGGCAGTAAATAAGGAAGACAAGCAGAGAAATCTTATAATTTTCTGCCTCATCCTAAAGAATTCACTACTTCAGTAGCCTCTTGCCTATGACCGAATAACATCATCTGCAGACTACTGAGTTTACTTGATACAAGTACCACCTGCAGAGTCACGAGTGACAAGTACTATTAATGCCATAAAGCTCTAGAAACAGAGTGTGTGCCTAGTTCCTTCCTTTGCTATTCAGGGAGAAAATTCCACCGAGTCGTGTTAAACATCCTTTTAGAGGCATGAAAAATTCTGCCTTGGTTCTCATAATCTTTCTGCTTTAATTTAAATTAATACTGTTGACTGATTCTCTTTAAGAATCTTATGCAAAGTTATGCTTACAAGTCAGCTTTAAAGATCTGAAAATTGCTTAATGTAGCATTTAGGCACAACTGTCTTTAGAATAGTCCTGTAATTACAGGGGAGTATAGAGTCCATCAGTTCCCTGTACTAGAAGGAATGCTTTTCTTTTTTTTTTTTCTTTTCTACTGATGTATTAAAATCAGAAAAGGAGCTGGTAGTGCTTCAGCGGTCCTGGAGGTGTATCTACACTTGTACTTTAGCTGAGATCAGTAATGCAGTTATGAAGCAACTGTCCCCACCATCCCACTTACTGTACTCGGTCTCACATTACCTTGCAGCTGAAGAGTACATGCACAGAATCCTTCTGGGAAGAAATTAAACTGGAAGACATATTCCAGGAAAATGCCTAATGCTTTTGACAGGCAGTCTGTACACAGGACCAGGCTGGCATTAGTCTGAAGTGGTTGATTTGATTCCATTTTCATTATAATGGCTTTATTGACTTAAATTTCTCCTCTCTGGTATCATAGCCACATAGTAAAATCTGTTACTTTAGTAACTTTTTGGCATACTTTTATTAAATTCCGATGTGTGAAAGCACTGTGTTTTCCCTATTGACTTTTTTCAAATGGTATGCCATGATGGCAAAACTTAAATCCCTTGCCCAACTGGACAAGTCAAATCTCAGAGTCACAATCAAATGTCACAATTTCCACAAAATCTTTCACTTTGTGTGAACAATATCCTCAGCTCCCTAAATTGCAGGGGTTTTTTGTCTGCCCTTCAGAGTGACTGAACACATTAAATTCTATGGAATTTGGCATATAAAAAAGGTACTGTCTCCTCTGTATTCTTTTCTATTGCCACCCCGGGTTGCTTTTATTAACTACTTTCTCTTTCATTTGGAGATTTTTAAAACCTCCCATTTTTATATAGTACCAAAAATTTTCTCTGATCAAGTAGGCACCAGAGGACCTAAGATAAGATTATTGCAAAGGCAGGGTGACAACACCTTGACAGAGAGACTCTTGAATGGGATGTCAAATATGCTTGCCAATGCTGCTTCTGCTGGTGTAGGGGAAAGAACAGCTTCTGTGGTAACTGGGAGGAAGACAAGAAAAAGAAATGGTATTCTGCATCCTAGAAATCAAAATATTTTGTTGGGTATCGGACTTTGGCTACATGATACAGGTCATCTTCGTGATACAGATCACTTCAAGGCTTTGGTTTAATTTCTTCAAAACCAGATTAAATGATATTTCAAATGCTTCAAATGGAGGAAAAATTCACCCACTTGCTGGGTAAATGTCTCTATTATCAGTGGAAAAAAGGTTGCCAGTACCAAACACTTTTAGATCACTCTGACAGAAATAGAATAGGCAGCGAATAAGCTTTAACCAACAAGGATGAAATGCTCTTTTATTTCATGAAAAACAACAGTGCTATCAAACATTTCTCAGTAAGGCAAAACTGGAGCTGAGTCAAGATATTCACAGTATGCTGGCTCCTGCCTTTATGGCAATTAAATGCATCATTGAATTCTGTTACAGAAAATTTACAAGAGATGTGCCCTGTGCCGTGTCTCCTAATGATTATTTGGGCTTATCAATGAGATAAATAAAAGATCTTCACAGTATCCCTACCATACTGTGCCTGATGGCTTCTAATAGCACAACAATCAAGTGGCTAAAAGAAGCTTCTTATAGCCAGATTCATTTTTCCTAACAGGAAACGGGGCATAGATAAAAGGTTTAAACCAGTACTGACTTATATCTGTTCCCCCTTACTTCCAATTTACCCTTCAGTTTTAAAGCTCCCAACTACCTCAATATCTGATTGACAGAGCTGAATGCAACCTCCCATGGCAATGTCCTTTTTTAATACTTTTTCTTCTCCTTATGTGTCTTTCTTTCAGGATGAGAAATCATTTTCCCTTGCACTTCCTCTCCAACTCAGTAGATCCAATACTGAATTTAAGTATTCTCTTTGATTCTTGTACCTGTAGTATCTGGTACTGGGCTCCAGCAAGGAGCTGTTTTCTCTTTAATTATTTGATTATTATTTTCAAAAGACATGTGATACAAAGATAATACACCATACTTGGCTGCATTTTATTTCCTGTGTTTCTCCTTGTTCTGTCTCCTCTGATTTAATGCAATACTTTATTATATTCATAATGACTTGGTCCTAAGAGGGATAGAGAAAAGCTTTGATATTAACCTTAAAATACCTTAAAAACACCTCAGTTCTGTAGTCTTGCAATGTGAATGTATATAATTCATTAATTTAATTTGTAAAGGGATTACTTCAGAATAATCTCATTAGAGATGATAGTATTACCAGATAGACTTACATAAGACAATCTCATTAACTGTGCCTCAAGATGTCACTTCAGATATCTCTTTCCTACCCCCGATATAAATTCATTACATGCTTAAAACTGGCTTCAAACCTTAAACTGACAAGTGTTCTGTATGATGTTTGTTAACCAGGTATAGTATATTTGGGTCTATAATTTGTGAATATAGACATTTCCAGTAAAAAATTAAAGAATTTCAATGCAAGTAGAGCTTTAAAATACTGCAGAACCATATACTGGTATTATTTTCTATCTTGCATAACATATGCAGTTCATAGCTTTGAATATTTTAGATGTTGTTGCTCAGACTTAGTTTTTCATCCACTTTTTATATTGTTGCAGGTATCTAATATAGACTAGCTGAAACTAGTAATAGACAATTACTGTTGATTTTGAGAGGATTTAAAATTAGTCCTTCTTGTTCCTAATTTTACAAAGAAAATTATAAACCAAATCAGACCAAAGAACTCCCAGCAAGAAATGATCCTCTGCTTATTGTAGGAGGAACAGATTTCTATTCCAAAATACATGGTGAGGAAAGAACTGTATTATGTATAACTATGAGCAGTTTCAGAAATGTGACCCTGCAAATTAAAAAAAAAAAATTTATGTAATTATCAATCCTTTTTATGTACATTGTGTTTTAAATGCAGAACCCAGTTGTCTAAGCCTTCTAGAACAAAGAAGAGTAATATTTGGATTTGAGCTGGTAGAAAAAGAAGGTTGATGCAGAACTAGGGAAACACAAAGAATTCATCCACATTCCTTGGCTATGACTTTTTTTATGTCCTTAAAAATATTTCCCTCAGCATTCTGTAAACAGGCCAGTGAACTATAAAGTTAAACTCTTCTGTCAGTTTTTGGTGGCAACTGAATCTTTGGCGCCAATCTTTCTACTTCACTGAACAATCTGGAAAGGTTTGTCAAATGGTTACTTTCACTTCCCTAAACTAGCAATCAAATAGATTGGCTTAATTCCCCCTTCAAACAGTTGTTCTTTTAACTGAAAAGGGTGGTGTTTTTCATTTTTCTTTTTTCAGCACAAACTGATATACATCGAGGATGTGCTATTTACTTTTGGTTAATTGCCACAAGATATCAATTTAAAATTTAAAAATTTTTGTAAGAGTAAATTTCTTAAAGAGCATACCATATGGTATAATGTCACAATTTTAGGTTATCACAAATGATTTACACTTCAAGATTTTGTTCAAATTGTATTTCTGATGTGTCTGAAAGGAAAATATTGTAGAGTAGTGTGAGCCTCTAGAGGAGGACAGTGCAAGTATGAGAAATTGCACATCTACCACTAGACTTTTCTGTAGAACTCTGAAATGAGATCCATGATTTTAGGCTGCCCTATTGAAAGTCTGCATGCAGGCAGTATAAGAACTGTTCCAGTGACATACAGGCAAGTGCCCACATTATAATGATAACATATAGCTCTGCTTCATCTTTATCTCACGTAAGACTGCCACCACCACAAGAATGGTTAAAAGTGCTTGAAAAGCTGTTCTTGATGAAGAATGGCAGACTGAAGCACTGCCACAGCAAGACGGTGATTATAGTGGAAAACAAAGGAAAGAAAAATTGCAGAAATGTTCTAATACCCTGTTTGGAAAGCACAAAGAACAGCTCATTAATTTTGTTTAAGGTTTACATAAGGCAAAGCAGAATTCCAAAGCATTATATTCTATCAGTTCTGGTTGGCTGGGAGACACTGCTGCATTCTGGAAAATGGGCTTGTTTTGCAGTATTTATGTTTGTTATTTTGTCAATTCTTGGCAGGGCCAAGGTAATGCAACATGATGAAATTCAAAGCTAGCATGCTGGAGTTTATCCAGCCATCCCAGACACGTGTGAGAACAGGGCAGCAGAAAATATCATTGTAAAATATTCTATGCAGCGAGGCTGATACTTGAAATTTGTAACATGTAGCCAATAAAACTGACTTTCTTAGTTTATTTAGCATCATGATATTACGGAAAATAATTTTACTAAAGAATGACTGAAGTCTTTCTCTTCTTATGAAAGTATTTCAGGAAACTCGGCTTATGTAAGCTCCAGCAGCATCATGCTGGGAAAGACACAATTCAGAGAGACAACTCTCAACACATATACATTTGTGTAGCTTCAAACAGCATCCTAAATCTACAGTGAACGCACAATAGACAAAAAACTCAGCTGTAATTTCAGAAATGTTATGTAGTTCAAAGCTGTTTAACATGCTAGTTCTATTTACCTCTAATTTTAGACTCTGTGTGGATATGCAGGGCAGTCTTGTAACCTTGATTCAAGAATGGCAACAGAAAGATCAATACTGGAAGAAAAGACTGTAATATATTACTAAGCTATAGAGAGCTGAGTGAAAGACGAAGACCTAAAAGCAGGAATAATTAAACACTGGTGACTGATAGCAGATGAATTCCACAAAAGCAGTGTAGCTGAAATTATCACCTGTGTTCGTGGGTGAAGAGTTTCCCTATTTTCTTTGAATTAACTGATTTCAAATTGTAAGATTTGAAGTACAATGCTAAAAATATGTGAGAAATGGTTTTTTAGGCCAATCTCTAAATCTGGCTGAATACCAAGGTATTCGAAGCAAACAAAGCAACACTGTGTATGTGGCAGTCCCCACACACACATAGAAATGCTTTTTTTCCCTCGCTCACAGTTATTAGGGAATATGTATGCCCACATTTGAGAGCATATTAGGAACATCTACCTCTTTATATGTGGGAAGGCATCTTAGCTTGCTCTGTAATTTTATTTTCTAATACACACTAATAATTTGTGTTATGAGAGAATAAGATGTTTGATTTTGAAGTACAGTCCACTAAATGTGGCTCAGAATTACATACTCTGTGCTACCATATGATGCTGGAACTTTATCTGAAATATCTAAGAAAGTTTGAGTATCAAGTTTTACAGTACGGGAAATGACAATTACGTTACTTTAGAGAAATAATTATGGCAAATTGATATTTCTATAAAATTCTTGAAATAAGGTTCACAAGAGAAATTCAGCTAGGCTTTAATTATGACACTGTTAATGATGAGTGTTAAATCGAAAAGAATTGGGGTCAGGAAGATAGACTTCTTAGTGAGCTATGTTGGAGGAAGTGTCTTTTAGACCTTTTGAGATGATGATTATTAACTCTTGAAGAAAAAATGTCTCTTAAGCTGATAAAACAGAAGCAGGAAAACCCCATAGCACTAACCCTAGGTGCTGTGCTGACACATGGCGAAGTGTAAGCTGCTCCCAGAAGTGTAGCATGTGTGTTGAGGGGAAATACCATCAGCACAGGCTATCCAATGAACAAATGGCAGGGTTTTGGTTCTCTGGTTCCGGTAAACTCATTAGAGACATTCCTTCTAGTACAGTACTGCCCTATGTGTTGAGTCACATGTATTAACACTGGCCTTTCATGTTGTGATAGAGCATTTGATTCTTTTACGTAAAAGAACTTAATTTAGGACTCAGTCCTGTTGTTCATGCTCCCGAATTAAGAGCAACATTGCTAAAACAATCTTACACATTTGGAAAAAGGCAGAATTTGCAGTGGTTTATTCCACCATTACTTACAGAAAATGGAATTTTCTAGTTCACTAAATTAAAGATATGTCTAAACGAATACATAAATTTATTCAGTAATTTTCTGGGACTGTGTTGTATTATTGTAAAAGCTTGGTGAAATTGTTTGCTTAAGACAGTCTTTTGCTACACTTCCTATTTTTTAGCCTAGAGTTGTGCAGTAATTACAGTATATCAACATCTGAGGAATGGTCTGGGAGCAATTGCAGTTTTCCCTGTGGACTTGATAAAAAATTGAGAATCACTACCTAAAAAACTATATTACCTTTCTTTACATCTGCAGAATTTTTCTATCCATCCAAAATGTCAAAAGGAAAGATCTTTGAATTTGTTTCTATTGCTTTTAATAATTTAAATCTCGGAAATATTTTTTATAAATAAAACAAAAACTGTAGCAGAGTACTGAAACTTTAATGTCATTGTACAGTGAGCTCAGTCTAACATACTCTGTTTACACTGTTCTGCAGAAATTTTTGCCTTACTGTGTTACTTCTTGGGCAGTAGGGCAAACAAGACAAAGAGAGAGTTTCTTCAGAAGCTAGTCTCCCGCCCAGTCTTAAACTTCTACCCAGGTTTTCCCCACTTTACTTATACCTTTGTGTTTTTTATCAGGAGACTCCATGGCTTTGTTTTCCTTCCTAGCTTTCAATATGCTATATCAACTGGAATCCTACTTACTTCTGTGTTTGCTACATGTTCAAACCTACAGTCTATCATCTGTCCTCCTATGTCCAGAAGTATAATTTTGATCATTTACTTAGCATTTAATTTGATTTAATTGTAGTAAAAGTGGGCTCTACGAATCAAAAGCCATATTTCTGCTTTATGTGTCAGCAGTGCCATCTTTCTTGTTCTCATAGGTGTTTGTAGCTGTCTGGATTGGCAAATTTTGGTTGTCTGAAATAGCTTTATTTACTTATTCATTCTCCCTACTTTCAATTCTGCATTCTTATTTTCTATCACTAGACTTCAAAATTATTACACAGTTTTTACATGTTACTGATCAATTGCAATGTTCATTCTTTACCTTCATAATCCAGTTCTTGTCCAATCAACTGAATCAGAGAACAAGGAATAGTCAAGTCTTGAACTCTCATCAACAAATGCTTGTCACAACCTTAGATTTGACATTTTGATAGACGTAAAAATCAGCATTTCCTCCCTGCAATCAGTGTTTGATCCTGGGTCTGTAAATTAAAAATAAAATTTAAAAAAAGAATATAATATGAAAATACATCAGAGTAAAGGATATTTTTGGTCTTCTGTATTTTAGTATACTCCGAAGGAGTTTAATGGCTCTAAGAATAATAAATTATTGTGTCTATTAATTATCTTTTGCCAGCATCTTGTTCATGGTGGGTTTTTAAATGAATTTTATGGAACGCTTAGTGCAGTTGCACCTCTGAAACACGATATCTGAAACGGCATTGAAGCTTCTAAGCTGAAGGTTCTTTCTGTATTAATCCCCAAATTTCTAATTTTTATCTGATAATATGGGTACAAATTACATTAATAATATGGATATTTGTGTTGACTCCATATGTAAAAAAAAAGGAAAAACCCACCCCAAAATACACCTAATTACTTGAAAACCCACAGCATTATTGTCTTTGTTAAATCTTTGCCCTTGAATAAGGAATGATTACATATTTTACTCGAAGATTTATCAAACATATAATCCACTTGCAAGAAAAAATATTTCTGCCACTGGTAATGCATTCCAAGAGAAGCAAAGTTTCAGCTCCAACTGCTGTAGTCAGAGATCTAATGTTTTAATCTTTTTTGTCTTGTTACTGAAACTTTCAGGCAAAAATTATCATCTGCATAGCGTTGTCCTAAAGTAAGGAAGAGAAAGCTTTGTTGCATGTGGAATTCTTGCAAGGGAATCTAAAATGATGGAAGAATTCTGCAGATTGTCATCAGCTTATCTGTTCTATAACACAGGACTGCAGCTTTAGCTGAGATATACATCTGATAAAGCTGTGGCTTCTGACAATACATTTTTTCGTTTTATATGCCACATATTCTTTCTATGATCTTGGCCATTTTTACGGGGTGATCAGATCTCAAGCACTGAAAACGGTGCACTAAATATGTGTACAGGTGTACGCATTTTTTGCCCATGCCATCAATTTCTGAATTATACATACTTCCACATATACAGACACAAAGGCAGTTAACAAAGTAAAATGAATATTAGCAACACATTCTCAATTCCATTTTCTCCTGAAGAGGTTGAGTTGTTTCATTTCTGTACTCACAAAGGTTATATGGGGAAATGAATAAAATTATTTTTAAAGTAGTAATTTCAGCTATGATGAAGTGTAAGAAATAGGAATATCACTCTGGTGGGTTAGTGCAAAACTTATAGTTTTGTTTTAAATTTTCCTTATTGTAGATTTTCTTAGATAGAAATTGACTTTTTTAGACTGTTTAGGCTTCTATTTGCACTTGCAGTTGAAAATGTGTTATTTTTTAGTATCTATTACTTGGCAGCATATTAAGCACAGCTATTTAATTGATTTAATTAATTATTTCTTTAAGTCCATGAACTTTGTTTACATATAAGTGTTCTAAAACCCAAAGTTCACTCTGGAGAGAGAGAAATAAAAGAGGAGGAAAATGTTTGTCAAAAGTAAAAGTTCCCTATTACCATGACTTCAATAATTTATTCTGTATTGTTTTTATAATGCTACTTTAATAATTCCCCAAATAGTATTAAAATAGTGTTTGGAATTTTTTTACACACCTTTTAACAGGGGATTAATCCTAAAAAATCAATAAACAGAATGTACCTAGATAAATTCACACAGTTTATTATTATCATGGTGCTTTTCTCTGTAAATTTTGAAGGAAGCAAGAAAGAAATTAATTATAACATGCCTTAAAAATATTACATTTGAGTTATGCTTTAACATAGTCATGTGAGAACTACATAACAAGAGAGAATGAATTGTTCTTTTGGAGTATATCTGTCTTTAAAAATCACTATAATACCTTCTGTTTCTGTATTCTATTATAATTACTATTACTTAGGTGGCAATGTATTTTCCACTCACATTCCTATTATTATGATTTTAAATGTTTTGTTATTTCTCCATTTCAAAAGATATAAAGGTTAGCTTATAACATTCTTGTTTTGATTTCTGTTAACAGCCTATCAATTTCCATCCCCAACCGAAAATGGAAAGTTTTTTTAAAGCGCTCTCAATCATTCACAAAACAAACTTTTTTTTTCCCTCCCTTGGGATACCTGGTACACATGATCTGCAGATATTTCAACAAACGACTGCTTCAGAAGAGATATAGTTCAAGTGTGATTACTGAACTGTTTGATTGGCAAGAATCAAAGATTAATTCTTTTAGTGGCAACGATATTGTAGATATAAGCCACTGAAAGCACTTGCACGTAAATATTAATTTCTTATAGTTCTAGGCAGTAGTTAGGACTGAGTATAGTCTTTTATGTACATTATAATTATGAATACACAAACACTTAAATGCTCCAAATTTTCCTAAATGATACAAATACGAATAAAAGCAGCACCCTGAAACCCATTCGCAGTCACAGGAGACTTTTTAATTAGCAGACACATCTGTGTAAGAATACTATATTTTGCAAAGCTAGCAGCAACTTAAACGATATTATTAAATTTTGAAAAAGATTACAAATCTCAGTAGACCTGTTTAACGATTCAAGAAGTAGTGTGGAATGATACCTCTGGCCTCCTGAGTCTAGTTTGAAAATAGCTAAATCTTCCATAATGATGTCATTAAATATTTAATAGTATAATATTTTGAACACCTTTCCAACATAAATGACATTAAAATTTAACCTGTTTAAACTGTTAAAGGTTATCTGAGAAAATTCCATTAGAATACACTTTTAAAGCCAATTAAAGATACCTTGATATTAAAAGATGGTTTTTGTGAAGAAATTGAATTAATATAAATAATAAAAAATGAAGATCAAAGTGAACAGGTAGATTTTTTATGAAGTATTTAATAAGGTTATGAAGTAAAATTATGAAACATTTTTAATTTTTCAACATGTTACCATTGATCTTATGTAATCCTGATTGGAATGTAGTTTCTATGCATCCAAATTCTCTATTAAATCAGAGCAAAAGCTGTAAAGAGACATCAAGGTGTGAAGAAATATTGCCACTTTAGATAAAGCAACATTTCATTATATGGAAAAAACATCTAAAATTTTTCAATAAAACAAAGTTTTAAATATAAAGGAAATTTTTGTTTGTGTTCTGGCCATAAATTATCCTCTTGATTTTGCTTGCTACTAACAGATACTCTAATGGGACTCTGTGACTGCAGCTTTTATTTTGTATTCATTTTTTTTTAATATCAAATATCTTGCTGCTCCATCAAAGTCCTGATGGCAATAGGCTGTGAGAATGCACACGAGATTTTATTGGGGTAGTACTGCCTTCACTGTTAGCAGAGTAGGCAAAAGGCAGCGCGTTAACCAAGTATCTGCCTTCAGGGTGTTGACGCCTGATTATGATCTCCAGTATCCCCGTGTAATGGTTTGGTATTTCACAGAATGGACAGAAAACAGTTCAAAGCCACACATCAGCAGTGCAGAAGGAAAAAACATTCAGTCACAAGGAGTGGAAGGCAGCATTTTGGTTCGGCATATTGTTCAGGCTTTAAAGATCTGCATCAGTTTGCAAAAGTGACCTACATAGTGAGCTTAAACATTTTATGTTTTATTTTAAGTAAAAAGTGGAAATATTATGGCAGAACCCCATGTCTTTTTAGGGTTTTGTTCCTGGAGGAGAAATAAAAATGCTGGAGATTTAATAAGAAATTATTTTGTATATGATTTGAAATATGGTAGTATTTGACTTTTAAGCTGATATTGGTCAATTAAGACAGTACAAAGGCAAACCCTTGTGAAATTTCTTTTCAACAAGACTTGTAGCCATTCTTCAAATATTTATGTATAATTCAATCTAAATAATTACATCGACTTTAGTGGGGTTGTTTGTGCATACAATTGCCAGAACTTTTATTATTAAATCTATAACGTAGCCAAGGATTCATGATATTGGGTGTTATATAATGTGCAGAAGTTTATAGTCATCCCTCTGATGGAAAAACTCTGTATACTGCATTCACTTCTCTTTGAAATATAAAAATGAGAAAAAAATTTGAAAAGAATTGTGGACCATGTATCACACTGACTGTGGTACCAAATTACATCCTCTTTAAAGCTCATATAAAATAATTTCATTTAATTGGAAAATGAGTCACATCTTTGAATACTGTTGTCTTTAGCTTAAAAGGAGAGGAGCATGGAAGCAAAGAGCTTGTGAGACTTGTTTCTACTAAAAATCGTACAGTACAGTTTAAATCCATTCTCTATGGCTCCTCGTATGAGACTGGGTTATCACCAATTTCAAATGGATATCAGAGACTGTGAAGCTCATAGCTGTAGAGCCAGTTCTAACACAGGGTTTACAGTTGATTAGTAGGTGGAGACATATGGAAAAGCACTGAAAGAATCAGTGTTCAGATACGTGGCGATTAAAGGCCATTTTCTCTGAGAGTAACCAGCCTCTTAAGAGCTTTGGTTTTAACTAACGCAGTATTTTGTTTTCCTTTCATATCCTTTAATTTGATGAAATAACAGATATTCCTCAAGTTCCTCGAGCATTTTGAACAAAGCCTTTTGTTTGAATAAAACACATTTAAGAATTGAGCACTGGCAGAAAATCTTTTTGGAAGGTGCATGAGAAATTTAAGTGATTTTAAATGGTAAAATGATATGGCATTCTCTCTTATTGATAGAACTTCTTCCTATGCCTCATTCCTTTTATCCTTATATCTGTTTCTGCTAAGAACGTGTACCGTTTCCTGTGGGAAGCAATACTTCCTTTTAGATAATATTCTGTGTTCTGCAATTTACTTCTTAAATAGATCACAAAAAAAAAAAAAAAAATCAGAAAAGACACAACAGATTTTGATTATGACCGGTCTCTAGGTTTTTTTGGAGGATCATTTCCACACCAAATCAGCTTTTATGTATGTCTCCACAGTGAAAATCTTTACTTTCCAGTATTTTTTTTCTGATTGACAATGACCTTTCTGCAGCACTTCTTTCAAACCATTTTCCTGTTTCTTCATGGGTTGTTTCTCTTCTGTACCCACTTCTCTTCATTGTACGTTATCTTATTGACTTCAGACTTTCCAGAAATAAATGTATTTATGACAAAATTTGAGGGGTGATAGTGCAGTTTTATTAGAGCTCAGAGGAAACAGTACTTTTGAAACTTGAGCTTTCATTTACTCTGCTAACTCCTGCTTCTTCAAAAGTTGTTGTTTGCAGTAAGCCCTTCTTATGACAGTCTCTGCCAGATTTGGTGTTTAGCATGAGAGCTTGCCTCTAGCTATATAATTCCTTCCATTTCTCTCTCTCTCTCTTCCGCTTCCTGCCTTTCTTAGAGGAATATTTTAATTTGCATGTGCAACTATCTTGACACCTAACTTTTTACATATATATATTTGGAAATATTTTCCATAATCTAACCTGGTCTTTCTAAATTTATTTTAATTTTATTTTTAATAGAAATTGTTTATATTGTCCCAAGTTAGTATTTACCCTAAACTGAATTCTAAGAGAGTGAAAAATCAAACTCTTCCTTCATTAAGTAAACTTCCTTGTATTTATAACATATGGTATTATTTACTTATTAGGTAACATGTCATATTTTAGTCCACAAGAAACTTAATGAGTTTCACACTAGGGTGTCAGCATGGGGTTTGCCTAAGGGAAACTTGGTTATTTGAACAAGATAGAAGACCTATTGATTTAATGCTCAGGACTCCAACAATTTATCTACAGCATGATAATGAAACATTGTGTGAAGCTCAACATTAAACTAAACACTAATCTTAGAATTAACCAGCAGGCATAGGAAAAAAAAAGCAGGATCTTAATTACCTCATCAGTTATGTAATACAGTGCTTATCCACTTCAGCAGAAATCATATATGTAGAAATAGATGACAGGGGGTTTTAATTTTCATTTTTCATTGTATGGCTATCTTAAATGTTGAACTAAGCTTTTGTGAAAATAATTAGTTTTGACATAATACTGATGTGTAGGAGAAAATATTTGGGATGTTTTTGCAATGATTTGCCAACTTTGAAAAGAAGTAAAATATTTTAAAGCACAGTTTAAATTTGGTTCTATTTCATTATTTGTTATTTTTAAGACAGGACAGATTCCTCATTTTTCAGAGTAGCACAAGGTATATATTCATATGTGTAAATCTCATGGTCTCAGAATTACTCAATAGAATAATCCATTATTACTCTTACCCCCCAGATATTCTTATAGCTACGATGGTGCAGGTGTAGAACAGGCATGGCACTAACCAAATCCCAAGTGACAGTGGTCTGGAGCTTTTGCAAATGGGGATGGAACTTGTCTTTATCTTCTCTCTCTTCCGTTTCTGCTTAGCCCCGAGGTTAGAATGATGAAAGTAAGGAGAACGGGGGTTGTAGATTTAATAACTCTAATATGTAGGTAGCTTTATCATGTGAAGTCACTAGGACAAGACTGTACTTAATTTGGAATTTCAGTACAATTTGATTGGCAGATTGTACCTATATTCATTTTGCTTTTTGTTCGTGGATCTTGGAGAAAAAAACCACACAGATCTAAACACAGATACTGGTTTCTTCTTTCAAAAAACTCAGCCTCAATTATTTGCTCTTTATGAATGGAACTCCACACTTGCACAAATGTTTTCTTAAATCATTGATTAACACATGCTGTTTTTAGCAACTGCTACTTCACACTGCCGCTTGTTAATTCATAAATTGGTTCATTGAGTCTGGTACAATGGAACCACAGTGGTCATATATTTCTTGAAAGAACAGAATGATACACACCATCAATCTCAAGACTTTGTCTCCTCTTTCTGTTGTAATTCAGTGCCCACCATGCTTCTGTAAAAAAATGATTCAGACCTTTTTCATAGATCTAGGCACTATCATTAGCATCACGGGCAGTAAATTACACAGTCTTCTATCAGATTGACAAATGGAGGTTCTGCTAAAGCATCTGGCATGCTTCTATTAAAAAGGAGCTGCTTTTTTCTCAGATGGAAAAGCCTTTCAAAAAAGTCTATCCATCATAGCTGAGCTCATTGCATCTTGAGTTCCTAGGTATTATATACTTACTCTTTTCACCTTTTTTTATATTGATTACTGTTCCTAGACCCAGTAATTTTGATTTTTATATCTTTTGAGCATGTCTTTGTATATCCTCCTATAGAGTGAAATTTTTGAGTAAAGGACAGGGCATTAGGGAATAAAATACATTTATTCTCCTTTAAAGAATTTTTGATGTAGGTATACAATTTCATGTGGATGGCTACCACAGATCATGACTTAGTTTAGTTGATCACTCAGTGATCAACAAGTTCAGTCAGTGTGGCCTTAAAATCCTAGCACTGTGATGCATGAAGAGGAGATAACAACCATGAGGACGCTATTTTGTGCAAACTTATATCTGCTTTTTAAATATTTCAGGACTACCTAATTTTATCAGCATATCCCTTTATGTGTTTTGTTTCTTTTGTTCTTCTTGAAATGTAATAAGACCTCATTTTTCTAATTATCAATGTAACAATATGCAAGCTCTGGTATTGAAAACCTCTACTGCATAACTATAAAATTTACCTGCCTTCATGAGTTTCACAAAAACCTAATCTGATAATTCCGTAGCTGTTTGAAAAGAAAAATTTTTTCAACTCAGAAGATGACCCAAGGCTAAGTAAGAAAAAGACAAGGAACATTTTTTTCTTCTAAACCATGACTCCAAGCATGGACTTTATGTAAAATCTTCTAAACCTGAGACACACACAGGTGTTGGTGCTTCGGTTGCTTTGAAGATCCAGAGAGCTGTAAATCTAAAAGAGGAAACAATCTAACTACAATTTGAAAGGTCACGAGGAGGCAAGACACATTGGATCTAATATGACAGAACTTCCTAAAACTTGGATTTTCATTTACTAGATTAGTATGCATTAATGAATACAACACCTTGGCTATGCCATACACTTTAAATATGCTGTTTGTGAGATACTGCAAAATAGCTTCTTTCTTAGCTTACATGACATCTCTCAGAGCAGCAGAAGACAGTCTGTTGATGCATTTTAGAATTCATCCATACGACTACACATCCTTGTGCTTCTTGACTTCCCAAATGCAATTATAACTAAAAGTGCTATGGAATTATGTTGAGGTAATCATTAAAATCGTTATCTCAGCCAGACGTTCCTACAGTATCTTTACATTCGAAAAGTAGCACCATTTGGGATATCCTGTTAAAGATTACTCAGGAATAGATGTTACTGGAAGAGGTTAGGAATGACATTTCAACTCTGTAATGAGTTGAGTGATAGCTGCCATGACAGGGCAGCTACACATGCACAAGGTATCTTTAAAACATAGTTTATATTGACTAGAACTACCAAGCTCCTCCAGGTTTCTGCCCACTCAAAAAAGCCTGTCAGGAATTTGATAAGAACTAGTAACTTTCTTCAGTGGCAAGTTTACAGGAGAAGTAACTCTAAAAATGAGTATTAGGGCATTAGGAAGCTGTAAATTCCAAAGTATGGAATTCTAAACACATAGATGAATTCTTCACAGTAAGTTTTGTATTTTGTCCTAAGTATGTTTCGCTGGCTGAAAAACTTGGGGTAGTTCTATGCTACCACACTGTTACAAATAATAACAACACATGAAATTGCCAGAGATTGTACACAGTAGGTGACAATACAGATTGAACATTTACCACAGAATAGAAAAATACTTTTTTTGTTCCCATTTTGAGTATAAAAAATGTAGCCAAGGCTTCTGTAAGAAGGAAATGCAAGGATGAATAGGCATTTCTAAAAATAATGCACACTGTCTCCTTCTTGTGTAATGCAGGATGGTTATAGAGCTATATTTCTTGTGAAAAAGATATTTTTATAGGGACTCTTGCAACTAACACTCATTTTGGCAATGCAAAGACCACCTGGTTCCAAAAGCTTTTTGAATCACCTACTCTGTGCCATAGCATTCACTGCGTTTTTCTCTACATGTCATACTTAAACATTCTTTGAATTCTGTTAAGGCAAAATCTCTTAAAAAATTAAAATAAAACTCACACTTCCCAATATATATCTTCAAAACAATGGATAATTTCATATGCTGAGCCACAGAAGGGGGTGAAATATTGTTTCAGTGTAAAAACCCCATTTTTTTTACCTTCCATTTCTGCAATAGAGTACTGTAATCTCTTTAGTTGTATAATACAGAAGTCTTAAAATAGATTAGCTATGGGATAGAGCAATTTCATGTACACCTGTGTTGTGAATTCCACTACCAGTTAGATTTTTTTTTCTTATGAGAGAATAATAAGTACGAAGAGTCGTTGGGTCAAGCGGAAAGTGAGAAATTTCGTATGTGTGCAGTTATATATGCTCGGAAAGAAAAGGTTCAAAATATGGATAAGTATGAGTATTTCACAGTACAGAACTGGAATCTTGAAGTTTATTCAGCATACTTGCTGAGACAGGAATGCAGCAGAGATATGGGATGCAGTTACGATGGAAAAAAAGTGCCCAAGAAAGACAGAGAATTCTGAGTAGTTTTCAGAAATTCAGAGAGTCAAAAAATTCACCAAACTCAGGCCTTGAAAAGAAAGGATACCCCTTGAATGATACAATTTTAAATGCTTTTTCCTGTTTTGTCTTTCAAATCTTTTTCAAATAAACTTTTCAAATACATGGAATATTCTAGGTTATATTTACGTATCAGCTGATTTCTTCAGGTGTAAAATCCTCTCAGGCTTTCTTTAAAATATTGAGTACAGAGAAAAGTTGTTAAGGCTTTGAATCCTTTCTTTACCACAAAGACTGGTATCTATGTCAAAGTTTATCGTGTGTCTTGTCCTATTTGCGAATTCGTACTGAGCAGGAGGTACCCTTCCTGTGTTTGAAGTACGGTTGCCATTTATGTATGAAGTATGGTTGCCATTTTATAAAATTAAAACTTACTACAGGGAAAGTTTTCTGACTGTTGCTTTAGTAGTTATGAAGTCTGGGTAGATTAAAAACTTAATATTTGAATAACTCTCAAGAAATATCTTTGCATGTCTGGAAAGACACTATAGTAATTACAATAATATCTTGACCAAGAAGAAAAGGTCAAAACTGCTTCTTGGATAAGTTAGGACCAAGGATCCTTGAGGGAGGTGTTTGCATTCGAGTAAATGACTAGAAATCATCACACAAAATTATATATATATAAGCAAACAACATACGAAAGTAACGAAAGCGGCAATTACTTCCCTGCTATGGTTTTCAGCCTAAAATTATCTTTAGGATTTTTAAATGTAAGCAGATCTTGATACTTAAGGGTAGCGGGGTTTTTTTGTTTGTTTATTGCTGTTTTTTTCTCCCTCCCTCTCTCTTTCTTTTTTTTTTTTTTGGTTTTTTTTTGGTGGCTTTGGTCTGGCTAACTAATTTTTTTACTGCTTTTTCCTTACTGGTAATTGGATGCAAATAGTTTTCAGGATAAGTAATTAAGAGAGAACTTCATTGCTTTGGTGTGGCATTCTTAAAGTTGAATGTCAGAACATTTTCCAAACACTATTATTGTATATCCCCCTGGAGGGGCGTAGAGGGCAACATGGTAACTCTCACCTTAGAGGCATGGGTAAATGTGAGGCCATACCGCTAATATAAGGTATGTGAGAAATGTGAAGAGATTGAATACTAAAGGAATCTACAAAAAGAAGTTGTTGGTACATTTTAGGCTTTTAAGAATAATCTAGCTTCAGTAATTATAAGAGGTAAATTAGGCAGCATCAGTTTATTTCTAATGCATTTTACGATTTCTTTTTCCCTCTTTCAACCTTTATTCAATAAATGTCTTTTTCTTTTATATATCTCTGTGGCCTTGTATGAATATGCTCATATTCAACAACATTAATGTATGGTTTTCTTACAAAAAGGCAAATGTATGTTTCCCAAGTACATAGTAATATGGAAACACTCTTGCAGGATTTTCTCCTCCTAGAAATTAATTCCCTAGTTGCAATAAATTCTGGAAACACGATAGGAAAAACAATGCAGTAGTTCATTATGCTTATTTTCTTCTCCCAAAAGCACATTTTTAACTAACATTGTGTCACTTTTAGAATAATCAACTACCTTAAGAAAACATAGAACACTCAGTAGTCTTTAGAAAAAAGTGACAAAATCACCTTGTGATTTGAAATTACTGGATTTAAATCATTGCTAAATTAAAGATTTGATCTCCTCCTGCCTCTAATGTCATCTCATCCTGATAGTCAGAGGAAAGTGAAACTGTACTGATAAATTCATTTACCTGTTAAAAAAAGATGAGATGTCTACTAAAATATCATGTAAGAGTTAAACTTTAAAATATTTTAGTCTAAATAAATACAGTGTCTCACTGAAGAAAAGAAGAAGAAAACAAGTGGAAATACTTCCAAGGAAATGAAGAACAAGATTTTGCTAGAAAGAAAATAGTCTAATATTAGCATCCAGCAAGAATTTTAAATTATAATACTTGATTCTTTGACGTTCAGCACTACCTCAGCTGGCTCTCAGTTATCCATTTTCCAAAAAAGAATTTTTACATCCAGGTTAGTTTTCCAAATATACTGACCATTCCTGCAGAGACCTGTGAGTCCTCACAATGCAATTCATATTGAGAGCCATTACATTAAATGTCTAAACTACCTTATCTGGACATATGAACATGTGTTAGGTAGAGGAGGCTTTCAGTTTCACTTGCCTGAGGCTCACTTTATTGCCTTTCAAGACCTTGAAGGAGTTGTTATATTAGTTCAGCATTCACACAGCTTCATGGGGTTTGATGTATAACTATTACTTCCACAGGAAAGCAGAAAGTTTCTTTTTTCTTTTAAAAATTTTGAGGGATGGCAGTGCAATTTGCAGTTTTGAAGAATGAGCTGGTGTTAGGCCATTCTCACACGCACTTCAGTGCTCTTCTTTGTGTTAGGATGTTTAAAAAAGTCTGTCATTTCCTAGAACACCTAACGATTAAACTTTGGGTAATTCTCCTCTCAAAGCTGTGCCACCGTGCAGAAATAATTTAAGGCTCATCAGACCATAACTTTTTTTAGCTCAGCGAGTAGAGCACTTACCTGAGGGAAGGATAGACTCAGATTTGAATTTCTCCCCCAAGCTAGTTGTGCAGTTTTTCATCAAATAAACATTTAATAGAAGACTGAAATGCACTTTTTGAAAGGTTGAAAAGCTAAGACTCTTACAATGAGGCCAAGAGCCCCCCTGACAGACTAAGGCAGGTTACCTGGGGTCCATGTTGCTAAGCAAGTGAAGGCATTCCAGCTGGGGAGATGGCAGCCGTTGGTCCATCCTATCTAAAGTTGAGGAAGAGAATGAATCTCTGTTTTCTTCTATCAGGTCAAATTCTCCAGCTAGATTTTTTTTTTGTCAGATAAAGAAAAAGGTACCCTTATAGTTCCTTTTTTTTTTTTTTTTTAATACACTGTATTGGGTTCGCATGGCCAGGTTTTGGTAGCAGGGGGCTACAGGGGTGGCTTCTGTGAGAAGCTTCCAGAAGCTTCCCCCATGTCCAGCTGAGCCAACACCTGCTGGCTCCAAATTGATGCACCACTGGCCAAGGCTGGGCCCATCAGAAATGGCGGTAACACCTCTGTGATAACATTTTTTAGAAGAGGATTAAAAAAAAAGTTATGTTCAGATGTAATTGCAGGCAGAGGAGAGTGGGGTGAGAACACATGGGTGGAACAACTCTGCGGACACCAAGGTAAGTGAAGAAGGAGGGGCAGGATGTGCTCTAGGTGCCAGAACTGATATTCCCCTGCAGCCCACGGTGCAGACCGTGGTGAAGCAGCTGTGATCCCGCAGCCCATGAAGATCCATGTGGATGCAGAGATCCACCCGCAGCCTGTGGCTAGAACAGGTGGATGCCTGGAAGGAGGTTGTGACCCTATGGCAGGCCTTTGGAGAGAGTAGCTCACATTGGAGCAGGTTTTCTGGTATGACATGTGAGGGACTGACGCTACAGAAGCCTGTCTTTGAAAGACTCTCTGTTTGTAGAGAAGTGTTGCTAGTGGGATAGACTCAGGTTGGAGAAGTTCATGAACTGTCTCACATGGAAGGAATGGGCATGGACTACTCTCCCTTAGCAACAAGAGAAGCCATGGGTGATGAACTGACTGTAGCCCACATTCCTCGTATTCCCACAGTGCTGGTGGGTAGGAGGTAGAGCTGAGAAGGAGGGAGGATTGGGTGAAGGTGTTTCTAAGGTCTTATTTTATTTTACATTATCCTGCTCTGATTTTGTTAGTAGTAAATTCAGTCAATACCTCTAATTCAAGTCTCTTTTGTCTGTGATGGTGTTTGGGGAATGATCTCTCCCAGTCCTTATCTTAACCTATAAACCCTTTGTTATACTTTCTCTCCCCTGTCCAATTGAGGAGGGGAGTGATAGAGAGGCTTTGGTGGGTCAGCCAGCATCAGCTCACCACATACAAATATCTTCAGCTGCATATTTTATCCAGAACTCACTGAATTTAACATGTAGCTGTTCTCAGACCATGTTAACTACTCAGTCTTTCAGAGGGAAAGAAAGACTGCCTACTTTGAAAATCACAGTTTTCCAAAAATTGTGTTATTTGGACAGGGAAAGGATCATTGTATGCTGTCCTTGAGAAAGTGCTAATGGATAAAGCTTAAAACTACAGCAGTTGTGGACTTTTAGACCATAAAGTTTTTCTATTTAAGTACTCTTGACATACTTAACTTCTTTCTGCTGGTCTTGGGCTACATACCTAATTCCCTTTGACTTCAGCAATATTCAAGGGCACTTAAAAGAGCAAGAATTTGTCAAAACTACACACATGTTTCTTGTAATTTTATGACAGTGTAGCTTCTTCTTAATATCAGTGTGGCAATCAGTAGCAGGGTTATGCTGGGATTTCTTTATAAATGATTTTGTTATTTATATCTAAATAAGTAATATGACTGCAATTAGGCATAGTTGAAGAATTCTATTTTCCACTTGTACTCTTCAATAATTATAGCTGCACACCTCTCTCATCTGCAGAATGCAATGGCTTCCTTCCAAGCTATGCTTGAGTTTCCCTGCAGGACAATAGATGAAGTGAACAAGCAATGCCTAAAGGCATTAACATGGAGTTCAGGACAGGCTAAAGATGCTCTCCAAAAGCCGTAACGTCACCTTAGATACCAGTATCTACAAAAAGCTTCTGCTAAACCTATTTCAATACATTTCCATAAAACTTATAATCAACTCTATGGTCTGACCCTTCTCAGAAAATTTGACAAGCTGTCACTTAGACACAATATTTATGAGGCAAAAATTTCTTGCTTGATGATCTAATATCTCTGGGCTTGGAAAATAAAGAGCAAGGGGAAAGAAAAATCTGAAAAGTCAAAAGTTTTTCATTCTGCATTGAATTAGAAAAATTATTTCTTTCTCCATGATAAAGAAAGATAGGTCCTATGCATATTATTATCCCAGACACAACTAAATGAAAGGGAAAAATTCTGAAACTGATGTAATTGCAGAGCTTTATTACCAAAAATGTTTAGATAAGTCCTACTATTTCCTTTCCTTTTAATTGTAACCACCACTAAAAAGTAGTTACTACGCCTATGGTATTTAGGCCTTAATGCAATAGGCAAAAATTCCCTATTACCTGCAAAGTGTATGTTAACTGGCCTTTTTTGGAATAAGCACATCTTATTAGGAGAAAAACATTTTTAAAAGCTGCATTAGGCTGAAATTAAAATGTACTCTTCACGTACATTTAGTCTCTGTATACAAAAGAAACCAAATATAAATTAATTTTTTAGCTTTTTTGAGCTGTAAGTGGCAACTATTGTCAGTATCAGACTCAGTTTGTTCACATGACTTAGGACCACTATTCATAATGTCTAGTGATAAATGTGACTGTCTAACTCTTGGTGGACAATAGGTGGGCAGTGTTATCATACGCACATTGGCTATTAAACCCCAGGTTCAAGGGGATATCAGAGATCCAAACATTTATTTAGGCATCTAGATTTAAAGGGAAGGCAGTCACAGAGAGGTAAGCTGCCTGCTATCACTACTTATCGTCTATTGTTGTAAAGGGGTGATGGCAATTATTAAATGAAGGAAAAGGGAGAATTGCTAGAATGGCTTTTGCTATTTCTTTGGGTTTAAGATCTCATATTGGGAAGAAGTGATAACACTTCATGAAAAAAATCAGTGATCTTGTAATACTTATTACAATATTCCTCTGGCAGACTTTATTGCTGTTGGCACTGAATCAAATAGGAGCAGTCTGGCCTTACCATTTCTTTGCTCCTGTCCTAACAATTTGTTCCTGTTGCTTTTCAAGATATTGCACTACAAAATTCACAAAATCTGTACTGCTACTCACATATCCTTTAAAGCTGGATGTACTGTTCAGACTGAAGTGACAGACAGTGCTATGGACTTTGAATCTTAATGTAATAAAGTTAATAAAGTCAGTTCTATTATTTCAAGACATAAATAGTGATGTAGAAGGTCACTGTATACACGAAGTTCCTCTTTGGTAGCTGCATATGGAGGAGTACTAATAAGAACTGGGATTGCTGTGTCTCACCACTGCTCTTATATTCTACCTGAGGGACATTATGTCAAGGAATTCAGCCAAGATAAGATTTTGTGTGCATGCATTGTGTATGCAGTGGCAAAAATTATAAATTCATTCAAACATACAGTATTGAGAGAAGCACTAAAAGAGCTAATGTTGAAAAGGAAAACACAATGCTGTACAGTGAACAATACTCTGTGGCAGTTCACTCTAGTGACCATATTACCCATGTAATTCTGCCAAGGTCAGTGAGAGCTTGAGTTACGTGCTGCATAAATACTGGAAATGCAAGCTAAACTTTTTCCTGAGTCTACTACTATCATTCTTATGCTACTTCTTGAATTTGGTCTGTGAATGAGCATTCCTATTTTGCAGTGCTTTCCCCTTCTGCTGAATCTGTGGGTCAGCTTCAGCTCGTACCTTGTCTCATAGCACGGAGATCAGCGCACATTTCTTCCTCTGTAATAGGGCAAAACCAAGAAAACCACAAACCTTGCTGTACTGGTGTGAAGTTGATAATGAAAATACAGTGCACATTTTGTACTGTGGTCATTCAGAACACATTTGTGATTCTAGCTTCTTCTGATCAAGCCAGGGAGAAGATCACTATCCCTTTTGTTTTCCTATACCAGCCCTATTTTTTTCCTAGAGAGGGAGCGCAAGTTTACCGGTCTGTAGCCTAGCATCCATTCATTGTCTCTCTGGATACAGAACTATGCTTAGGGGTTTTTTTTGAAGGTTTGACAAATGGAAAAATGGCTGCCTTCAGCACTCGGCATCTAAGAAAACAAGACAGTGATTCTCTTTCTGAACTCTATCAATATTTGGTGGCAGGGTCTTGTGCTTTCATCTGACTTCTGGGTGATGGTTTCTCTCTGCCGGTTGCTTAGAGAGGGAAGAGAGACTTCTTCAGCCTAGGGAAACATCTCATTTTCTCCCTTTTTTCTTTCCTATATGACTGAGAAACAGAAAAAATTGGCATGTAGTAATCTCTAGTCTCTCTGGTATGCACTTATGAGTGAAATATCTCGGAAAGCAACTGCAAATTCAAAGTGATTGCCATATTTTGGGGTGTGTGCATGGTCGGTGTGAAACAATAGTAGTGACCTGCAAATAAATAGGAGGTATCTTACAGAAATACATCAGAATGGCCTTCAGACACAGACATCCCAGCAATTTTTTGGTTGGATGTGGGAGCTGCCTTTGCTGATGCTGACATTTTGCAGAACCAATTGAGAAATAACGGCCTGCTGGAAAAGTTACATTAACACTTTCTTTTAGTTGCCTGCATCAGCATTGCCATAGAAAAAGGCTGTCAGGCAAAGGACTCTTAAAAAAATAACCCTAGTAGCATTAACATTTGCACAGGTGAAATATGAAATGTAAAAATAAACACTAAAAAAGCACTTTCAAGTACCAGCTCCTCTATTTAAAGGTCAAATGTGAGGAATGTATGCAAGTTTTCCAGAATTCCATTTTCAAGGGTTTTTTTCATTGTATTATATCTCTAAAGTCATCAGCAGTTCACTGAATATCACCAAGGTCACTTGCTCAGTTCAATTAATATTTGTTAAAATTCCCCTACTACCCTTTTATCACTCAATACTGTTATCATAGATACTGAGATACTTGATAGAAAGGTCATTTGATTTTGAAATTCAGGCATATTTTAGTATACTGAGTGTTCCTATGAATCAAATAATTAATGTGGTCTGTAAGTTTATTGTGAATGCAAACTGCAGCATCCTGGCTTGCTTCTAATCAGCATTAGAGATGTGCCAAACTGTCAACAGCTCATGAGCAATGTGAACACTACAGTTCTTCACACCCCTTTGAGTTCATATCAATCATTTGAAAATAACATTTTTTTTCAGGATGAGCTGTCACTATCAATTTGAATAGTAGCTGTTCGACTGGAATTTGTCCAATTTTTCAGCAAGCCATTTGGTACATTATGTCATGAAGCAAACAACTTGCAAAAGCAGATTCTTTCCATGATGCTTGTGGGACAGAAATGCATGTTTAAGCATTTCAAGCTCCTTTGCCAGGTGTGACTCAGCTTTCATCTGTAAAATCCAGAGATTATTTAAAGAAGAGACTTCTGAGACTTTATCTAGTATATTATGATGCACAGAATTTTAAATGGTTTTTTTACTACTTAAGATTTTGATGGAATTAACAAGGTAATAATCAAATAAGAACTCTCTGAAATGGTATGTATTTCTTTATCTTGTGCAACACTTAGTCTGTATATTACTTTAAAAATCAGTTTACCAGATACTTATATTACTCCCCATGAACAAAAAAAAACCCCAAAAAATCATTACTGGTCATTGAACTTCTATTTCTGCATATATTTGATATTTGAGGAAATTAGATATATTTTAATAAATTTAATGCAAAATGGGACCTTTTTCTGCTCTTTGCTTAATGTCATAGGCCTTTTCCTGTTTTAATTTCCCTTTCTCCAGTACGTGATAACAGTTACTGTCACTAAAACAATGTGGGAAAAATCAAAGTATTTATCCTTGAAGCATATCAGGACAGACCATTTAGTGCCTTTCCAAGAGACATATCAAAAAAAAATGTTAAACTGGTGAATTTTCTTGCAAAAATTACAACGCTTGTTTTTTCTGTGTCTTAGGAAACAAGCTTCTAAATTTTTCTAACAAAATGTTTTCATGACTTCTGTGGCATTTCTGACAGACCACAGAAACAAACCATAAGCATCACACTTTTTCTTTCTTTATCTGCAGTGAAACAGGGATTTGGACAACATAAGAAAGCTTTTTAGGCTTTATATTCATGCTCATTTCATTTGTTTTTTCCAGTTAAATAATCTAAGAGGCCTGAGGAACCTCGAAAATACTTTAAGGATGTGAAAATATGACTGTTTTATCCCTGGATACCTCATAAATATGTGATCTAACTTCTAATTAATTGATTTGATATTTTTGTTACCAAATCTATTTTATCATAATTTGAAGAAAAATCAGCGGTAAGAATTACAGCTCTATCTATTATTCCTTTTTGAAAAGGAAAGGGAAAGTGAAGAAAAAGGAAATTAAAGATACCCATTTGACTACTAAAACTTCAATGAACTACAGAACCTGATTGTACATTGCTTGATTATATGAAATTATGAGAATTGGGTTATACTTGGGCACCATCTTTCAATAAGCAATCTAGGACTTGATTATGCAATAGTTGTGAATTCCAATCTCTGATTTACCCAATGAGAATAGATGAAGAGTGAAGCATAAAATCAGAATTGAGGTTTAATTTTTATTGTCTTTATACTGATATTTAATTTTCTAGTTATATTGACCATATGTCAAGGTTTACTGAGCACTTAGGCTTCTCTCTGAGTGCAACATAAAAAAGAATACCTAAGAAATCATCCCACTAGAAACTACTCCTAAGCAAAACTATGATACACCAAGAGCTTTTGAAACACAAGTGATAATCCCTATTGTAAGAGTATTTCACCAAGCCTTAATCCAGTTTTATCTGGTTTCGAAAGTGGGAGCATCAAAAGAAATGTAGAAAACAAGGTATGTGATAAAGCATGATAATTAATCAGATTTTCAAAAATAAGGATCATTAAGTGTGTGCATAATAAAGTATATTTTCTCCTCTCAGCTCCGTCCTCTTTGCTTGAAAATGTCTTAATTTATTCATGTCAATCTATTATTGATTTAATAGAATTATGTTATTTTTTCAATAAATATTAAAGTGATTTCTGAGTGCGACACCTTAAGGCAAAAAACCCTTGCATTCCAGCTATTAGATATGATTTGTATATCATCAATTATTGATTCACTGTTCCATCTAGATAGCGTGATAGTTGATTTGAAATCTAGTAACCATTATGAAATTTATTACTGTCAAGAGAATACAATAAGTAATAGGAAACAGCTTAGTCAAATAAAAGAAATACAGTCTGCACTTCTTCACTAAATGAAAATTCCTGTAACTGCTCTTAGGACAATAGTGAGTCATGCGATGCAGCAAGGTCATACAAGATAGCATCATCCCAAAGAGCTGAACGGATATACGAATACTATAACCCAACAAAATATCTGTGCTAGCTGTAGGGTCTGAATTTAAACATCATGTGAAATTATAGGAAACTCAGCAAAAATGTGACAAAGAAAATGTTAGCTATTTAAAATACTCTGAAACAAAGAGCATGTTGGAAAAAGCAGCATGACAGTTTAAGCTGAAATTCTCAGCCCTGTAAGTTCTCAAACAGGAAAACATTCGTACTTGCTCCATTGACAGCTGGTGGCAAAACCATTCAAATTTTCCACTGCTAGTCTGCATCTTTGTTTCAAACAGTTCTGGAGATTTTGTTGTGCCCTTCAGGTACTGGCAGCCTCTCAGAAGAGACACAAATAGGAAAATCCTAGGGCCACATAAGTTTTTCAGGGGATGCCTTCCAGCATTTGAAAATGTGGAATTACCATGACCCAGGCTCTGTCCTGGTTCTTTCTTGTGGGAAAATAATTTTGTGCTAAAGTCATACAGTACTGTGTGGGGAAACTGTGACAGTCTTGACACGTTGTTTCACTTTTGCCTTTTGTATTTTTGGTGATGAGGTTAAATAACATTCTGTTTTGAGAAATTCAGTATTGCAGTGAATTACTTGCTACAAATACTAGCATTAGTCTGACTCTATAGGCACTCTGCATGCAGAATTCCTTCTGAAACAAAAGAAATAATTGTTCAGAATCTCATTCAAGTGGAGTGTCTAAGACTTTCACAGTGCCTCTGTAAGTCAGAATGGATTTTTACTGGGAGTAAAAGCTGGTTGACCAGACTCTGTAAGGGTATATTTGTTATTTGTATTACAGTTTATCATTGTGTGAGGGATTTGCAAGGCTGCTAATTAGAGGTATTTTGAACCAGCTAAAATTCTTTAACATCTCACTGTTTTTTCAAGGTTAAAAAGATATCTTTGTAAGATACCAGACTAGATATAAAACCCCCCAAAACCCCCAAAGGCACTCTTTAGATTCTCTCTGTAACATAACTAATCCTTTGTCTGCTATTTTAAGTTCATTTATGAAATTGAACTTTGACTCACTGAGAGTAACTGCATTTTTATAAATACCTTAGTCTGTGATCAACTCGAAAAGATCACTGTGAATTTTAGACGACTCCTTTCAGCCAAAAAGATCTCTTCATGCCGTGGCAGTTAACTCTCGGTTCTTAGTTCTAATCTTAGATTAAAGAAATAAACTAATGACACTAGGAGAACAATTTATTAGTAAAAGAGGATGTTGCACTAACATGCTTTCTATAGCTTTATAGCAACAGAACAGTTAATAAATTCTGGTAGATTGGTACTATTAGGACATGTCATGCTAGGGTGCAGTATTCCTGTTTCTTTATACCCCTGAAATGTAAGAAATTTTTGTCAAATATATGAATTAACCTTTTCCTAATGGTGATCAACAATCCCCACACCCTAATTTTTGTCAGACTCTGACTCAAGGACCAAAAGTTGCAATAACTAGATTCCAGGAAGTTTTTGGTATTTCAGTGTAGATACGGAGTATGTTGATTACAATACTTCAGTATAATGAGGTGCAGTAGTGTAATAAGGCTTTTAAACATCATAACATATAACAGTTCCCTCTTCTTCTTTCACACACTGTTGAAAGCAAGGTCTGCTTACTTTCCGTCTTTTAATTCTTGTAATGCTGGCTTTCAACAGTCTTTGCTTGAGGATTTTTTGTTATTATTATTTATTGTTGTGATAGGGTTTTTTTGTTGTTTTTTTAAAGATTACTCATGTTCTTAACTCACTGACAGTTATATTTCTACATATATGCACTATTTCACATAATTATAGGAGATATGGTTTGGCCTATTCTTGTCAGTCATCTAGTTCTACTGTTTCTGCCAACATTTCTGAACTGGTCATTCCCGCTCTAAACATGCCATGTCAATACTTTCCAAAAAGCTTCAAAGATGTGTCTGGTTGTTCTCTCAGTGGCTGTTCTGCTGATACCCAGTAGTCTTCTTTTCTAAACTTTAACCTGTTGTTTTTCAGATGCATTTGTCCTTTTGATCCAGCCTGGCCATTTTTTTTTTTCTGTTTGCCTTGGTATTTCCTATTTGTTTACCTGTTGAATTGCATCTGGAGATGCAGTGCTGAAAATCTAGATTTGAGCCTCAGATGATAAGACACAAGTCCAGCTGCATGACCCTGTAAGTTAACGGTTACCAGGGATGAAAACTTCCAATCAGGGATTTCTCATATTAATCAAAGAATTCTCAGCAGCTGTCTTTGCTGGAGAAAGATCAAGTACACAGTAACAACTGATGGAAAATCTTTGCTGCTTTTGCTTAAAGGGATATGAAAAAATGTGCTTCATTTATTAAATGGAATTTATAAAAGCATTATATATATATAAAAAAGAAAAGATAAATCTTTCTGTTGCAAGACAGCTGATGAACACCCTGGAGGTGTTTAGCAACTTCCTGAATGGTGATATACACAGAATGCTTTGAGAACTTGACATGAGATGGAGAGTTACATTTTAGTAAAAGCAGCTCAACTATTAAAAATTGTTTTATGCTCAGAAACTGCAATTTCCACAAATGCAATAAATATTCATAACTCCACATTAAAACAAACAATAAATACACGATGTCAGTTCCTTGTCCATATGCACTGTTATCTCTTGTTTCTTGTGCAGTTTATATTTCATAATAAATTCCTGATACGCTGCAGGGTTACCAACACCGACTTTAATGTAACATTTCTCTTTGAAGGACTGAAACCAAGTGGTATCTCCAGGGCATCATAAATCTTAGTTTTCACTTGGAATATAGAAACCATAAAAAGTATAAAACAATATTTAAGCTTCAGAGTAGGCTAATTTTCAATATAAAATGGGATTGTTATGACAGTAAATAAATGAGCAGATGAGAATAAAGATTCTCCAATTTAGAAAATCTTGCCACAAAGAGAAAATAGGTAACACTGGAAGCCCAAGGATATTGCATGATAGGGCAGTGTCCAGAAAGCTGAAATGAACCACAAGGATTTATACATCTTTTTGAGGTGCAGGTTCATACAAGTGTAAAGTGCCTGTGTTCATATAGTCCACTTAAAAGTCTAATGAAGAATATAAATAACATCTATTATGTGTAATATCAGTGTGTGATATGATTTTCACAGATCAGAGGTATTTTTGCTAAAAATATAAAATATCTATCAGACAGTTTTTAAGAATTAGGTGGTTTTAGATTGTATTCACTAATTGCAGACACCGTGGTGATAAATTTTAGGCATTAAAGCACAGCAGGAGTCTTCTGAGACGCAACATTTTCTGTAAGGCCTTTGAACAACTTCACTAGTTTAGAAGCTCTTGGAAAGTAAAGAAAAATAGAGGAAAACAGATCTTCAAATTGCTCAGGTCCCTGAAGTTCTGTCATGTTCTTTTTCAGAGACCCTCTAGGGTTTCCAGCAGACAACAAAAGTGGACAGGCTCACAATCATCAAAGGGAAGGCTAGAAAAATCATTTTTTTGATAAGATAAGAAATATGTTTATGTTTGTTTAAAGTATATGACTTAGCAGTGGGAATACTTCTAATAACGGTGTGTGAAAAAGCATGTGTTTGATGGGGATAGTGTAGGTTTTTGTGAATCACCATGACAAAACCACCATATTTGGCCTCATTTTGTACTGCTGGAGATTGCTTTCCTAATTTGTATACCACTGTAAAACAAAATCATGAAGAACTAAGGTGGTTTTATTTATGTTAACCATCTCTGGGTTAAAAGACTCATTGATAAAGTAGCATGCGCATGAATTTTCAAGCCTGCCCAAAGATAATTAGAAGCCCTTGGCCAGCATTATATCAATCATTTTCTTTCTACCACACTGAATTATTTATTTGGATTGAGAAAAGCATTGAGAGCTCTAAAATGTTCCTATAAATTGTCTTCAGGCCACATGGAAAGGTACTATTGATTCTAAATTCTAAATACTGTGAAGAGGAGAAATTCAAAGGTTTTCCTTTACAATGAAAATTAAAGTGGAAATACTCAGTTTGTTGAAAAGGAAAAATTGCCACTGAAGTAATATAGAAAGATATATTACTTCAGTGGCAATTTTTCTTTTTTGCAATGAACTAAAGCAACAAAAACGAAAGCAGCGAACAACTACAATGGCATCATACATGAAACAATAAAAATTAGAAATTTCTCATCTAGACTGAATGTTGTTCATCATTTTAGATGTAACAACATTTTTAAGGCTACAGTTTTAAAATCAAAAATATTTATTAGTCTGTATTAAGGATCTCTACTATAGGTTAAAAAGGCAAAAAACCAAACCCAATTCAATCAACAAAAGAGCTGACAAAGTGAATAAAGTAAAGAATGAAAAGGAAACAGTAACAGATTTTGAGAAGCTATTTCGTACTCAAATGACTCAATTTGGGTTGGAATGTTACCCATATGATCTGCAGGGTGTCTGTGAGAAACAGAGCAACAGCTGAATAGGAAATGGCATCTGTGGCTCAGGGAAAGACTTGGCAAGAAAAACAAACAAACAAACAAACAAAAAGGTTAAAAAATGCTAAATGGCCATAAAATTGCGGTCTTATGTGAAGCATAAGGGTAGTCTAATTTCTTAATTTTATTTTCTGCTTTTAAGTAAAGACAGCTAGATAGAAAGACATTCGAACTGCTATTTCCACTGAAAAATAAGATCCTAACATATTTTCTGCAAACACTTTATAAGTTTTATTTTATTCCTGGTAAAGTACATCAGTAAGGAATACAGATCCGTGGCTTGAAAACACAGAGAAATGTAAATATTTAAACTGTAGACTGTGGCACCATATCATTGTGGCTATGTAAAAGAATGCTGGTAAGAAAGATCAAGCAAAATCAGATAAATGGAAGTGTATATAAAGGAGGAATGTAGCAATCATTATTCCTGACTCAGCTGTTAAAATCATTGTAATGTAGGTAATTCTAAGCTGAAACAAGATCATCTGAGAAGAACACAGTACTTTTCAAATATCCTGAAAATCTGACATGAAAACCAACCAAGCAACCAACAACAAAATCCAAGAAACAAAAAATTCTACTAAATATCTGTATTGGTTTGGCATGGCCTGGTTTTAGGTAGCAAAGGGGCCACATAGATGGCTCCTGTGAGGAAGCTGCTGGAAGCAGCTCCTCATCTCCAGCAGAGCCAATGGCTGATGGCTCTGAAGATGGACATGATGCTGGCCAAAACTGGACCAATGAGGGAGGTTGGTAACGCCTCTGTGATGACATATTTAGGAAGAAAATCAAAACACAGTCACAAGATTTTGGATTCTAGTCAGAGAAAAGGAGGTGAGAACATGTGAGAGAAACAACACAGCGACACCAAGGTCAGAGGAGAAGGAGGGGGAGGAGGTGCTCCAGGGAACAGATCGAGATTCCTCTGCAGGCCGTGGTGAAGACTATGGTGAAGCAGGTTGTCCCCCTGCAGCCTACGGGGATCCACAGGGAATGCAGAGATCCACCCGCAGCCTGGGGAGGAGGTGCTGGAGCGGGTGGATGCCTGGAGGGGGCTGTGATCCAGTGGAAGACCAGACGGAGAGAGAGGGCCCTTGCTTCCAGCCTGGAGCAGCCTGTCCTTGGAGGACTGCACCCTGTGGGAAGAGAGACCCAGGGCACAGCAGTTTTGGGAGGGCTGTGTGCCCGTGAGAGGGGCTCACGCTGCAGCAGGTGTGGTTTGGCCGCTGCTCGTGAGAGTGGACCCACGCTTTGGAAGTTCACGGAGAACTGTCTCCTGTGGGAGGGACCCCATGGCCTCACAGGGGAAAGGCTCCTCTCCTGGAGCAGCAGAAGGAAATCTTGGTGATAAACTGACCAAACCCCTATGTTCTGTCTCTCTGTGCTGTTGGTGAAGAAGGAGGGAGGGGCTGGGGGCTAGAAGGTGTTCTAAGGGCTTATTTTACCTCTCATTATCCTCCTCTGATTCTGTTAGTAATAAATTCACTTTGCAACTTAAGCTGAGCCTGTTTCGCCCTTGAACTGTTTCTCCCGGTCCTGATCTCACTCATGAAGCGCGCATTATTTTTTTTTTCCTTTTCCCTCCTCTACCCAGCTGTGGCAGGGGAGGGTGAGCGAGTGGCTCTCATGGGTGCCTGGCACTGGGCCAGTGTCAAACTACAACAACATCCCAGCACCAGCAAAAATTTAAAGCTGGCCATAAATCAATGGCTGGGAAATGATATTCTCGCATTTCTTTGGAGTTCAGCAATTTTGACCATGGAGGGTAGATAGCTGTCTTTACCCATTGCAGCAGCAGCGCACTGAACAGAATGTGAGGAGACCACATATTTGTTACAGAGGCCAGGCAGAAGTAAATTGCAATAGCAGCAGTACGATATAATGAAAGCTCACACAAAATTCTATGTGTGTGGTATATATCTCACCTAAATTCAGCCAGATACTTATGATGGGGAAGGGAGAGAGAGTGCTCATTCAATCCACATATCAGAGATGTCTGTATTGGCATTTTATTTCAATCTCTGGAGAGACCTATTGCCTTACAATAACTAGAGCAATTGTACAAACTAAGTAGATAGTGTTTTTCACTGGGATTCACAATGCACTCAGTTTTTCACTAATAAAAAAGTCTGAATTCTTAAAATACTATTTAGTTGGCTGCAGTATTATATAAAAAAATATAAACATTAATAGATACAGTACTGACAAAGCAGCACAGACACCTGACTCTGTCTATTGAGGGCATAAATGAATACAGATTTTTAACCCTTATCTTTCTTTTGATGACACACAGATATCAGAAGAACAATATATATGATCAAACAGCAAGTGCACATCTTCATTAACCATGACTGTGGAAACTTGGGCAGAACCCTGAAAAGAAAGGCTAATTGTATGATAAATGCAATACTCCTACAAAACAAAAGGACTAAAAACCAAAGCTATAGTGTCAGTAAGTTGACATAATTCTGGCCAATGCTTACAAATTGCTATTTTAACCCCAGCCAGTGTCTGAGCACCGGGCAGCCACTCGCTCCCCTCTGGTGCAATGGGGGAGAGAATTGGAAATGTGAGAAAACTTGTGGGATGAGATAGAGATAAAGCAAAAGTCACACACAGAGCAGAGCAAAACAGAATTCATTGAGACCATCTCATCAGCAGAAAGGTGTTTAGCCTTTCCCAGGAAAGCCAGGCTCTGTCACGAATAACAATTAGTGAAAGCATAAAAAACTGAGCAGGAAAAAAAATAATCCAATTAATTTAATTCATGAAGTTTTTAGGAAAAATAATTTTTAAAATAGATTGTAGGCTTCTAGCAGCTCCATTATCATCTGATCATACACAAAAGCTATGTATTCACATTACTGGAAAAATTGAGACAAAAGCTGATGATTGCAACATAAGTAGTGCAAATCTGTATGACTCCTACAAAAAGAATTTAAATTTTCATAGGAAAAAAATGCATAAGACTTGCAGATACAATTTTTCTTTCTTCCAGACTTTAGTTTCCAAACAAAAGCTAAATGTTAATGGCAAGCATAATAGGAAATCCCATCACTTGTGGTTTTGGGGGAATTTGAAGTTATTTTTATGCGTGTATGTTTTTTCCATGTTAAAGTTATCTCTTTATATTACTCACCATTTTCCCATGAAAGAGTAAAGACTGCAGTATATTTCTTTGGCATCTTGACCCCAACTATAGTCATATTATTTTGATATTTATGCTGATATTCTGTCACTGTCATAAGTAAGCCTTATGTAGTAAGGTAGCCATATTATCTTTATTTTTAAAACAAATAAGCAAACCAAAAAATCAGAGAAGTTAATTTCCTTGAAGTTAAGACAGAAAGTTTATGAATTGATTCAGTTTGACTCTGAATCTTTCAAAATGCAGATCAAATTATGATGTTTAACAATAATAAAAGATAACTACATAGGGTGTTTGTAAATGACCAAAGTAAAAAAAAATAATTCTGCTTCATGAACATTTGAGTAAATTAAGACAGCAGAGAACTCACATATAATCTATATATGTAAGTATCTTCTTATGTGTAATCTGAAAAAGATTTTAAATAACAAAATGCATTAATAAAATTCATGAGTGCTCATTGGCAATTTGTAACCACACTCAGAGGCCAAATTCAAAGGCTGCATTGTTTTCAATGAATAATTCAATATATTCTCATTGTAAGCCTTTTAAATGAAATTTTATATTATGAATAGATTACTGCTTTGCAGAAAATTTTATTTCATTTCTTGTTTTTAACTGCCTGTAAATTCAAATTAATCAGTTTCATTTTGCAAAGCAATCAGAAAGACAAAAGCAAATAAGAAGCTCCTATTTGTCACTAACTCCTTATGAGAAAAAGGTTTTTTAACCGGTCCTTAATAAAATTTATTCTACTGGGACAAGCATTTACTCATTTAGTGTTTCAATTAAAAAAAAAAAGAAAAAGAAAAAGAAAAAAAGAGAAGCTGCTTCATATTATTGCTTGTACATGAAATAAGCCTAACCTGCTGAGTTCTTTGATTAAAATTTTATAGTTTGTTTGGTTTTGATTTTCAGTTTTTACTTTCTAATTTAAGGAATAGTTCCATAAATTGTATTCTGTAACTGCTATGTACATAATAATAAAATTAGAATTATTAGTTTTCAAATGGAAGTAAGATATCTGAAAACTCCAGCTCTAATACAGAGAAATTGCAGAATTTAATTTAGAAGAGTGGATCTAATTTATTCTGAACTCATCCTTTTACTCTTTTTCACTATCATGTTCCGTACTTTCCTGATAAGTCACTAAAATTTTGCTCAGTTCATTTGAAGAAAAGAAGATCCAAAACAAGTTTTACAAGATTTTTTTCATTCTCTACTGCTCTTGTAAAATTCTGCTGTCACAGTAATATTATTATATTTTCATAACATATTAAACAACTTACTGCAATGTTTTTTCTTGAAATAGATATGGTAGGCATTCAAGTGTTTTTTTCTGGTTTTATTTAGTAAGAAAGGTGAGACTTGTTTTGAAACCAGATCCTCCAGCTGGAGCACTCCTCAGATTCTCAACCCATGGTGTGTGGGGTGGCAGCTACCTCCATCCATAATTAAAGTACAGTAACATATACCATCTCTGGTCAGAAAATGATTTAAAGACACTGTTTGATGCTCTAGTTGACTTCTTAGATGGCCAAGTGTTTTCTAGAGTGGAGCAGGTACTAAAGAAAAGCCAATTATCTTGTCAGTATGCATGCAACTTTATACACATTTCCCAGTGTGAGTCAGGCTGGAGGACAGAAAACATGAATTAGAATAAGTTAAACTGTAGAAGTGCAAAATAGGAGACGTAGCTTCTGCTTTAAAAGGAAGATACTCAAAGGTTAAAACCAATGAGTGAATACTGAGAAAAGCATATGGGGAGTAAGAAAACAAAAGTGTGCAGTGAGAAAAAAAAAAAAAATTGTGACCTTTGCAATTAAAAAAACATATTGTCAGTACTGGAAATCATGGATCAGATGACTAGAACTGCAAAACTGAAATCAAATGCTTAGAATTGAATTAGACATAACAACAACAACACCAAGAAAAATTGGTAAGATTGTTTCAAAGAAAGTTTCAATAAGACTAAGTCACCCTTAACCGTCAGAGAGACTAATAAAGATGTGCATACGCCTTAAAAAGAAAAAAAGGAAACTATGAAAGGCAGAGCCAGAGGCAAGTGTCTAGAAGATATTATGCCACTAAGTTATATCCCTGAAAAGTTTTATACAAGCAGACAAGAGTAGCAGACCAAGCAAGCTCTAAATCAGTTAATTTGAAACAATTCTTCCTGAAACTCACAGATTAAGCACCAATATCCCACCTGGAGGAAAATATATGGAGAAAAAAGAAGCTCACCCACCTGTTTTGCAGTACGCAAAACAAGACCTTTTCAGATTGGTTCAGAATGTTGTTCAGTTGTTCAGAATGAAGTGATGTTAGTGTTAGGAAAGTGATCTATAAGAGTAAAAGATAGCCAGCTTTAACGTGAAAAAAATTAATTACATGCCTTAAAATTTTATCAGTACTAGTGTATAAGATGTGCCTGCAATGTAGGCAAGTTTTCTGTTTCAGGAGAAATGGAGACAGCTTCAGGTAGAAGCATCAATAAAATCTTTTGAGCAACGCATAGAAAATACAAGTTCTGATGGAGATTTTTTAAAAGTCATGACCATGTCTGCAGTAAAAAGGAAGCTTTTGGGGCTTGTGAATAAGGTTTCCATTCTCAGTGAAGCCCTTAATGGAAACCAGCTAGTACACCAGAAAAGCCATTTAGGAAACTTAGGAATGCATTTTAAGAGACTTAGAAGAGTTTTAGCAGGGAGGGGGAGCAATCAACATCGACACAACAGAGAAGATATAAGCCCAGGAAAATGACATAACAGAGCAGAAGATATGGTCTCTGCCCTAGGCACCTCCACTAGCTTTGGCAGGATGAAATGTGGTAAACTATAAAGACACACTAAAGTGAATGAGGCAGGTCTTTAATCCTGATATGGTTCTTTTGCACTGCTGTAAAAGGATCAAAATTCAATCCATAAGGACCAGAAAAGCAATGTCTGCTGGAGCAGTCTCTGGTGGCATTTTCAATGGGCTGCACACTACCCACATGTGTAGTGTCTGTGTCTGAAACACCAGATTCTCAGTGGATTCTCAAGAAGCAATGATTAGAGATTTCTAAAACTAGAGCGGCTTCAAAGGTTCTCCTGCTTTGTGCAGGAGTCGCAGACCCTTTGGTAGCTTGGGGCCTCTAGAAAGTTCTGTTATTTTTGCTGAACTATGTTTGCCCCTCTCAACCTTCTGGTCCTTTTCTGAATATAATTCAACCATGCTCAAAGATTATTACCTGTAATTTTTGGTGATCATGAGATTTCCAATGACATGGCAGAGCAGTGACTGGGTAAAGTGGGGGGAAAAAATTGACTGGTTTAAGATAAATTTCCTAAGGCCAAATATATTCATTTATTTGAGATACATTCATTCAGTGAACAAAGAATAATTTTAAAATGAAAATCAAAACAAAACAAGTGGTTGACATACATCTCAGCATTTCAATAATCTTTTAATCTGCATATTTTACTGCTCCCATTCACTAGATATTCCTAATAATGTCTTTTTCTTAAAGTATATATCTTCTCTCTCATAGATTGCCTTTTGCATTCACGGGTATGGGATCTCACCAAGCAGCCAAGAAACAATGAAATACTCACTGTGTTTTTTTGATTCAGCTTATTCTGCAGTCAGGATTATGTTAACTCACACAAATCTTAAATGCTAAAGAAGCTGCAGTAGCTATAATTCTACCTCTTCTGAAGTACAGCAGAAAAGTGGAGCTGAATTCAACTGTGATGAGATAGTGTCAGATCAGCTTGTGCACTGGGCTAAATTTGTGTTAGAGTTGAGGATTAGCTAATAGTGAAACAACAAATTAATTAAAGGAGTCGACTTGCATTTCTAATCCTTAAGAAATAGCATTTAGGAATTGAAAAGGAGGAGAAAATATGTATGACCTTAAGCCTATTGATATATCAAATTATGAAGAGAGTTTCATTTGTATCCAACACAGATTTGCTTTCATGCATTCATCATGCAAAAATACCAAAAATTATAAGGTGAGAAAAATAGTGTTTAATTTGAACTATAACAGAACATTTTCACAGAAACGACAACGTTTTCATTTTCTAATAGCACAGTACTTTTGCAGTTTTTTTTCTAAGTTCTATGTATATTTATGGAAAGACTGATGAGAAAAAAATGCAGATTTTTTTTTTTAGTAAAGTGTATTAATCATTTAATTCACATCTGGAAATATTCACAAATAAGAATCTAATCCTCCTTGAACTTTTTTCATGGAAGTTTAACTTATTTTAATTATACTGGATTGAAATACATTGAAATATAGCAAAGGATAAGACGGCAGCATGTTTTTACTTCTTCCTTGTTTCCATTAATTCAGTATGTCATCCGTGCTATTAGATCCTCACCATTGCTAGTAACTTGCTGAAGGGTGAAGATTTTTCCCACACTGTCTGGAGACAATCTTGTATATGTTTATGACAGTTTAACATATTTAACATATATGTAGTTATCTGTTAACAGTTAAATGGCCAAATATGAAGACCTGACCAACAGAACTTGCTGCAGAGCAATATCTTTGGATTTGGAATGTGAGTTTTTATCTGCCTAGGTCTTTTTCTCTGGATAAGAAGCATCTCTTAAATGTGAAAATTGCCCAGAGTCCTTACAGAATAGAAAATAACAATTAAGCACATATCAAAAGCCTGGGAGAGGGGAGAGCTTGTGGAAGTGAAATGGCACAATAAGATTATAGGGCATGCAGACACTTAAGAAATAGAGTGTATATTAGACCTTCAAGACACCTTGTGATGGCCAAGCTGTGACATATAGTTACAGAAATAGAATAAGTCTAGAAAGAAAAGGAAGACAGAACAACAGAGTAATATATTTTAAAGAGGAGAGAAAGAGATTTTTAAAAAGATGGTGAAGAGGATTTTGAGATTCACATTAATAAACAAAAATAAGTGAAAATAGTTTCAGATCTAAAAGGGAGGTGCTACTAACAATGTAGCTGCAGATGGCCTTACATATGACAGCTCCTTTACAAGATCCATTGTCACTGAATTGCCTGAAAGCCATCTATCACTGAATCAGACTTAGGTGACAGGAACTGAATAGATTTTTCAGAACAAATCTCATTCTTTCAAAAAACTACAGGGTTGGTGCTGCTCTATATAAATTGGTCCACTCATAGCTGCTGATAACTTACAGTCCCCTTAAACCTGTAACAATTACGGACCTCTCTAGTGGACGCCTTGTGTGTCCTTTGTTGATTACAACACAGCTTGGCACAATATTTCTGTGGAAAGCAATGAAAGTTATTTTAATGTCTTAGGTGACAACCAAATGGAAGTGAGCCAATTAATGTGTAGCCCTTTGTGTTTAACTTCCACATAGGTCTCATAACTAAAACTAATCATTTCTGCCAGGAAATGAACAGGCCAACTGCTGACCATTCTACATGCATTGACAATACAATTCCACCACTGGATGGTGGTATGAATCTGCTATGACACGGTGTTATCTTAGAAAGGATTGTACCTGCAAGTCAGCTTTGCCCTCAGCCTGCTGTTGACGGGCTGCCTTGAGGCTGAGTACAGCAAAAAATGTAAGACTGTTTGATAGCCCTGCCATGAGCATCGAGACATTGTTTCAGTGGTGACGAGTTTTCCAGTTCTTCTTTTGAAAGCTCCTTGAAGGCTCTCTTGCTATACCATAACAACATACATGAGATTGACATCCATTTTGGGACAAAGTAGGTGGTGGAAGACAGCTTTTCTCAAAGAGTGGAAAAGAAACAGGCAAGTGAAAGTCCTATATAAAAGATGAGGTGTTTTCCTTGAGAGTGATAAAAGGGCAGTTGTGATGGGGGTTAGTGCCAAAACACAAACTGTTCAGCACCCACTATGAACAGCTTTGGGATGCTCAGATAAAGCAATATAAATGCCATGGAGCACTTTAGCCTGAGTGCCTTTCACTGAAGCATCCCTCCATCTTTCTGGAGCTGGATGTCTCTTTTGTTTTTTTTTTTTTTTTTCCTATGCTTCTTCAATGTCCTGATAATTAGTTCTCCAGTAATTACCTCTATTTTTCCTCATATCTTCCTACTTTCAGTCCTTTGTCAAGGTCCTTCAAACTCTTCTATTCCTAAATTCTGGTTCCTTCTTCCTAAATGGTTCCTTCTTCTCATATTCCTTTAGTTGAGACATTTAGCTTCCAGATGTATCTTTTCAGCTCTGTTGTTCAGCTAGACACATTTCACACATGGACTTTATTTATCTTTGTGTCTGCAACAGTGACTAAGAAATCATCATCATTCTTCCTAAAAAATCATCAGAAAAGTGTATTTTCCTGGACTGTATTTTTTTTGTTCCAGCAGTTAGTGGAGGAGATGGCGACGGACTCACTCAGAGAAGTCTGCATGCAGTTTTGATTTGAAATGGGTTGCAAGAAAATTCAATGAGATCAAAGAAGTTAATCTGAAATTAATAAGAATTCACTGAATATGCAGGTATCAGAAAGACTGAAAAAACTGGTTTGTAAAATCATGAGTTATAAAAGTATCTACTTCTGCAACTTCCTAATCCAGATATTTCCACTGTGTAGCCCCCTGCATATTCATTCACACCTGTAAATGATTAGCCAACATTCACATCCATTTTGAAACCATGTAGATGGATACACAGTGGCATTAAAATGTTCACGTGAATATTTGCATACTGCATAAAGATGTATTTGCTTACCAAGTGATAAAAAACTGCTAAAGGCAAACCATTAGCATAAAGAAAGTGCTTTCATACCATATACTGGAAAAACAACAGAATGTGGCATTTCCATAATGTCTAAACACGGGATATTCTCAGGGTACTGATGCCACATATGAGATCAGCAGAATATCAAGGCATTTGAAACTTGTTGCAAGATTGCTAGCAGAGTTAATAGGAACTTGGAAAATTCTATATTAATGAGTAAGGATAAATAATTAAGATGAAACCAGCACTTTATTGATCATAGACCACTTTCTTCTATTAAACAATAAAATAATGTAATTTATTAGATTAGTAAGTGGGGGAGTGCCGAAGACAAACCATCCTGTTGGAGATTTTGACTTTATTACCATATCTGCCCAAAGGTCACGCTGCTCTTAACCTGCATATTGTCTCTGTGAAGTGTTGTGTTGTGAAAATCTATTTCAAAATCTCTGTGACAACCAATATAAAAATACCTTATTCAATATTTCAACCTAGTAATTTAAACATTTTTATACCATTCTTTAAGCAAGGATATTATCTTCCACCTAGGAAAGCACTTGGGTTCCTTAAGAATCTTTAGCCAGTATATCTTTCACTAAGAATTATCCTCATGATGATGTTCTTAACTGCATATATTCATTATTTAATAAAGTAGCTATTTTTATGATGGAAATGATCTGGACATGACAAATAAATTATTCAGCATTATAAGGATATTGTCAATGGCACCAGGTGTGAGTTAAAATTTTTAAATTAGTCTGCTAGCACTTTTGACAGATCATGCATATGTTCTGTAAACTTTTTGCTTACTTTACTATTTTTACTAATTCATTAGTTTCTCTTACTAGGATGCCTTGTAGAATTGAAGAAATATTTAACAGCAGCTATAATATTTAGCTGATTCCTCAATTACATTCCTATGTTTTGAAAGAAGAAAACATTAATTTTATAATTCAGGAATCAAGAACTTAAATTAGAAGTTAGGAAATGTTCAAAAGGGGACAGAAGAAAAAACCTAATAAGTTTAATTGAAATTTTTCCCTAAATCATTTTGCATGTAGAGGTTATCCTTTATGTTAGAGGTTATTCTTTATGTTACATTTTATGCATCTACTTAATTTTGCAACTGAAAAAACACCACTTTTCTATTTATTTAGAGCAGTAAGATAAAGAGTAAAACCAGTAAAGGACAAAGAGGAGATTTGGCCTCATTGTCCTACTCCTACTGCAATGGAACATAATCAGAGATGGAATACAGTGGAATCACTGGATCAGCTGCCCTGGACTTTCCGTTGTTCTTGGTGGTCTATTGCTCTGTCAATATTGCCATTGCCCACTGCATCTGAGAAAAAGCTAGGCCAGACTGCCTTGTTTTCTAACTCTCCCTACTGTGAATTAGCTGCTTGAAAACTTTATGAAAAGTACATTGAGACTTTTCTGTGTCCCAGGTGATTTGCTTTTGTCCCTGAGGCATGATTACTATGTCTTGAAATTTCTTAGAATTAAGTGACAACAGTAACAGTAAGACAGCATGAGGTGTTCCACAGAAATGCTTTTAGGGTGACATCCCAGATATGTACAGGAAAGTGTGGGGCACACTCTGAAGGGTTATAAAGGTGCTGGAGAAATGCAGGATTTTCTGGGATTTTGGAGCATTGTGAGGTCTGGGATTTTCCCTTTCGTAAATAGCAAAAATTGATGCTACCAATCAGTAGACGGCTCTCCCTTCCACTGTGCCAGTTTCCCCTTGGAGGGAAGGAATCCCACTGGAGATTGTGAGTGAACTAATATTCATGCAGTGTGCATAAGGAAACTGCAGCCTCGACCAAAACTAGGAATAAGTCCTATTGACAGTATTGACACCTCCACAGATGGAACTGTGCATTTCTGAAAGAGGTAAAAAAAGGGAGAGAGGAATCAAGAAGTAGTGAAAAAATACTTGGGGAGCCAATAAGGGCACTGAGGAAAATGGAAGGTAGCTTTTCTAATTGTGTAATTGTCTTTCTTCTTGCCTACTCCATTGGCCATCCTCTGCCTGTACGATTAAGAAACATGTGTCTATGACTATTGAAAAATGGCCAGCTATATGACATAGAGAATACTATGTAAAACATTTATCATTCTGTGACTGTGACAGCTGTAGGACTGTCTGTTCATTAGTATTTAAATCAGTTCATAAATATTTCACTCTAAAATCCGGCTTAAATAAGCCTTACATCTGGTCACAGTAATGCTGTAGTTTAGCGTCTGTTGTGAGCCTTAATTCTAGCCTGATTTAATGCTATTGTGTAGTTACACAATTTCATAAGGGCACTTATACAGTAAAACAGGGATTTAATGGAGCACTTTATCTTTTTGCAATTTTTAGTTTCAGCTGACCATAGCAAGTGAAGCTAAAGGTTGTGTAATACTGCACATCTCCCTCTGGCAGAATGATTCCTCTGCATAGAAAATTCTGCCTTTTAATGTAAGGATGGGATGTTTTGGAAAGTCTTAGTGAAGATTTTCCCTAAGAAATGCGAATGTATACAATCCATTCCTCCCATTTTCTTCCAGTTTGTCTCTTCCATTTAATTTTAAGTGTTTTAAAAGATGACTGTGAAGGTATCAGAATGATCTGAGTATATGACATTTTCAAAACACAGAGAATCTTAAGGACAAGCGGATAAAAAGGATGTTTTAGGTCAGTACAAAAAGTCAGAAACTGAATATAAAAGTAGAGAGTTTCCCTTATATTTCCACATTACTCTGTGTTAGCCAACACTAGAACCCATTCTACTCAAATACCCCAATCTCCATAATTTTCTCATTCTGTATAAACATTGGGAAAATAATTAATGGGAGGACTCTGAATTTGTCAAATGAAGATTAGGAAAAGAGAATAGCAGAAATGTCAGCATTTTTCATTAGCAGTCATATATGTGCAACTAGTTATTTTGAAAGAGCATAGTAGGAGAAAAACAGTGGTATAGAAAGGTTAGTAGCCATCTCATTTTATAGAGGACAAATGTCTGCAGAAGGTTGTCAGGGGTTTGCCTTTTAGCTTTGTCCATTATCACAATTTACAGAATCCCCAATCCAGTGATTCTCTCTAGGCAACTCAGACCTGTTTGTTTTTGTGTAACCTGAGGTACAAAGCAAGACACTAATGGAAATTTAGTGCAATAAAACTGTGTGTTGTGTAATATTAGTAATAATAATAATCATACTCTGTATTTAAATAACAGGTTCCAAGTAAGAATCTTAGGTAATTTTAAAACATTAAGTCAATAAACTCCGTGACATTTTTGCAAACAGAAATAAAAACAAAGCAGAGAAAGTGGCAACCTGCCCACCATTGTATGCAATTTATTTTCTCTGATTTAGTCCATCCAAAAATTAAATGTCTAATACAAGCTCCAAGCCTAGGAATCTTCTATAATCAAGACAGGGAAAGAAATATTTTCAGCAGTGGGTTGTGCCATCTGTCTATTAGGTAGTTATTCTCTGGCAGGTCTGCCTTCAACATCTATAGCTGAAGCTATAGGCATATCGAAGGTGAAAAAAGTTAAGTGATATGAATTTCAGTAGCTAAATGGTAGACTTTTAGATGTTTGTTCCCATTTTTTTTTCTCCAAAAGCTAAAGAAAATAGTTAGCTGAATATATTGCTTGCCGGGGCTTTTACACTGTCAGCCTCTACTGCACTATTACCCTAATTATAGAAACACAATGCTATAAGTAAACACCAGGTATTTATAAGTGGCTTTTGAAATGGTTGGAACATATTTCATATTGCTGAGAGTCATGCTCTGGTAAAATATTTTGAAATGATTCAATACTATTATAGACTAGATTTTTATGGTCTGATGTTTCAAAATTGCTAGATATCCAATCTGCTGAAGTCTTCTGAAAACAGACTGCTTATTCTGATACTGAAAATGGGAGGTGAATTCCAGGGAAATTCTGGCTGAGAATATTAATGCTGAGTTCTTTTTAAAAACCTAGAGATTTAGAATAATACAAGGGTTAATGTAGCTGAAAATATGCAGAGCCATGAACAACCGGTGTTTCCTACTTGTAAAACCACCCTTGTTGAAACAGGAAACCTCTCGTGATTTTTCCTACTTTCAAATAAAATCAACATGCCAAAGTTATCAATATCCTTTCCAGTATAATTCTATTTTGCTTAGATACTAACATAGATTTGGTGCATTAACTTTCCAGCTGAATGGCTGGAACTTGGTGGTTTAATTGCCAGTTGCTCCATGGTTTAGTAGATAAACTCAGCAGCTGTTGTTTTGTGTCGGACGTGGTTGGGAGAATTTGCAGATACTTCAGCTCTTCTTTGAAAGCCAAAACACTTTGACCCAGCTGCACTATCAAAGAGAGCTGGCAAAACTTCACTTTGAGCAAATATATCCAATTCATTCAATCTCTGCTTACAAGATGTTTGAGACCAGACGCTGAAACAGCAGAAACACATGATGAATAACAGACCAAGATCAAATAAACTGTGAGTAGTAGTGGTTTTCTTAGTACTGCTCAAGAAGCTACGTTATCTACCAAGACTTTGGCTATTTTTGATCTCTCTGATGGAGCTATTCTCTTGAGAGCGAATTCTGGTATTAAAGCTGTCCTGACAGATATCAGGAAGATACTTTTCACGTAAAGGAATTTTTTTTAAAGTGACAATAAAATCACTGTGGAAGCACAATAGTTCCAAAAACCGTGAGAGAAAGCATGTTACTCATCTGTTTAGAAAAGTGTACATGTACTTCACTTCGATGCAAACTTAGAAGTATTTAAGAATGGCCTAGTATGCAGAGTGATAAGCATTATATAAGTAGTCTTCTGCATAGAAAACATTTGCCCCTTCTGAAAACTTCAGATATAAACAAGTTTCACGAGCCGTGTAGTATTTCTAAACACATTGTATGATAACATTTTGGCTACCAGAAAACACTTCAGTTCCACAGTCAGTATTGAACATCTGTAGGTTCTAACGCACTTAACAAAATTGAAAACATTATTTTTGCACAAGGTGCAGAATCTTACACGGGATGTATAGATTTTAAAAGTTAATTTAGTGCATTACTTGCACCACTGAGGCCAATGAGTGTTCCATTACTGACTCAGTAAGGATCTACCATCTGCTTGCTGAGCTGTTCCAGTGAAATGTAATTAGAGGAATCTTACCATTACTTGGGACTCATGACAGATTACTTTATGCCCTGAACTACAGCCTTTACAGGATAAAACCTGAATTCCAGATTTACAAATTCCTGATGGGGTTCCTGTTGAGTTAGGGAACTATAACCTGAGATGTACATAGGTACATTAAGAGTTGGGTAATAAGCAGGTTGAGCTCCTATAAAAATAATTTGGTAAGAGTAGGGGGCTTCCGAATAATAGCTGGTCACACACTTGATACATTTTGAATACAACTAAAGAGCCATGAAAAGAACGTTTTAGCCTTGTGTAAATTCCAGTGACTCTGAACAAATTTGAGGTTAGGTCTTGAAGGTACAGAAGGATGAAATACATAGGGAAGTGGCAGCTCCAACTAGTGATCTCTTTTTCCCACCTCAACTGCTTGGCACAGATTAACCTTTGAGCTTGTCTCTCATACACTGAACAGTTTCATTTTGCCTGTACTTCTGAACAAACCAGGCCCAGATGGTAAAACGACATTTTCCGTTAATTCTGTGGCCTTTCTCCAAAGTTTACATAAAGGAGAAAACACATTAGCATGCAGGTTAGTGAAATATATACTTAAAACCAAGGAATTGATAGGAGACCTGAGGTCTTTCAAATCTTTATTATGTGCTGTTACATAAAGTTCTAGCATAAGTTTCAATATTGTTCCTGGGAATAAAGTTGTAAAAAGATTAATAAGAACTTGAAGTGTATTAATGTTCATAGCGCAGAACTATTTAGGAACAGACTGCAAAGGATTTACATGAAGATGATGGATGTCAGAATAAAAACGTATATCTAGTTTATTGCTTGAAAAAATTATTAAAAAAGAATTTCTGCATGAAACTGCACTGAAAAATCAAATGTTTTATTGTTTTGGAAAGACACAAATTCCAAAATTTGAGGTTCAGGACCTCGGAGATGGCATCTGTTTCAACTCTCCTGCCAAATGTGTAGTACAAGTCCTCAAGTTCAAGTGGGAGTTGTACAGAAATACAGATGGTTTTTCTTCTTTCTGAGGGACAGATTACGGTAGCAATATTTCTTTTCATAAAAAACTGAATGAAAGTGTGTCCCAGCAATACAATTCTGAATAGACAAAAGAATCAAGAGAGAAAACAGAAAATAGTAAAACAAAAGGCAAGCATTCTAACAAAAAGGGGGGTTTTATGATCAGTTGCATCATTTAACTTCATTCAGACTGTATAATCTATGCTAATACTGTTAAAACATATAATAAAATCTTATATTCTCTACACAAAAGGAACATAGATGTAAATATTTTGATCATGAGATACAATTCCAGAAAATGATCCCTGTACCTTTCCTTTAATTATTCTGAAGGATATGATTGTAGTTAGATTTCTTTGGCTTACAGAATCACTGAATGAGTTTCCGGGTTCCTATTTGCCAGGAGGTTGTTCAATGGTGAATTCTCACTACCCAGGTTTTTAATACTCCTGTGCAGTTGTAACACATGAAAAAATTTTTCTACTTCGTCTGTTATATGTTTCATTCAGCACATAAAAAAAACTATTATGCAGGTTTTGGAACTGAGAGTCTGAAGTAATTTATTTTGTCTGTTGTGCGAATTGTCACATACAAGGAGTGAAAATCTGGCTTCACTGAACTTAACAGAAGTAATTTCTGTTGGCCCTCACAATGGCAAGATTTTGTCCATAGCCATCGATAAAGATGTCAGTATTTACTAACAGTTATAAGACGGCTTATTTATTTATTTGTTTATAATGACAAATAACTGAAGAGGCTTTGGTAACTGTGAAACTTGTTGTCAAATGGTGACATTTTATTAGTGACTCCTACATTGATCATGTTAAAATACTACACACATTGATTCTTTAATGTTTTATCCTTCTCAGCAATGACCGGAACAAAGTTTTGGTTGTGTTTTTCTTTGGCATTTAAATTAAATTAGTGACAATGGATACTGATGATGGATGCTGAATAATTTTAATGCCTGAAAAACCACATTATACTTTTTTATTTTAACTTTTTTCCTTGATTATCATAATTTTTTTCTGCTACATGGTACGATTTTTCTATGGTCATTTTTGAAAGACTTATGAATGGTTTGAAAAATAGTAGATGACATGCATTGACCTGACAGTAGTTAAGGTACTTCAATTATAAATATACATTAATATGTCATATTGGAATGACTAATTACATTGAAAAGTGTTGATTAATTATCCCGTAAGAATTCTACACTGTAGTATTTTCACAAGGTGACATCTGCAAATGCAAGCCTGACAATTTGATAAGGAAAGTGGCTTGTAAATGGAACCTGTAGCACCAAATAGTTGCCCTGAAAAAATCTGTGTAAACATGTATTGAGTTTTCTGTATCCTCACAAGACTGAGACCCTTCCTTTTAATCTTCTTAAATTTTGTTTTCTCATTGTTTTCAGTGAAGCACCCTGTAAATCCTTCCAAACTTAGGAAATGTAATACCTGTTCCTCCCACCACACCAGAGACCCTGACCACACAACAAAGAAGTAGCCAACATTTCTGTTTCAGGAAAGAGAATAAGCACACAATTAACTCTTGATGGTTATGGCACTGTCAATTATGTGCTTACACCATTAAACAAAAAAACCTGATAAATAATCTTCCAGCGTTAGGGATTTACAATGTAAAACACACCTCGTTGATCTAATCCCTGTTACTATGTTCACTATATCATAGGATTCAATGCAGACTCTTTTTAAAAAATCTCAACTATTTTATCAGATTTGCAAAGACAAAACTAGTGAATAGACTTTTTTTCCCACCAAATACATCCACATAAATGGTGGTGATATAATAGCATTTAGCATAATATTCTAGTGTATGTGTACATTATGCAAAAGCTATATTGATTAAATAGAAATGTTTTGTTCAAATATATATGTAAATAAAAACTCTAATGATTAGTGTGCAATCACAACATAATATCAACACATCTTCACAAAACAAAAAAATGATAATATTTTAATAAAGTGTATTACAAGGAAAGCAATCAAGCTGTTTAAAGAACAAAAAAAGATGTTATATTTTGTGAACTTGAAATTTTTGCTTGAACCTGGTTAGTTGTGTTATCAACTCAAGACGTCAGTGTTCATATCCTTTGCAGGGGAAAATTATTCTAAACCCCATAAAATATGTTTAGTTATTTAGCAGATTAAAACAGATAATCCAATTAAAACAGGTAATCCAAATTTTATAATAGTTAATGTCCTTGTAGGGTTGAAATTAAAACAAGTTTCTGTAGCTTTCCAAAAGTACTCGGAATAAAACCTTATCTTTTATATGAATTCAGGTGGGAAGCAAAAATTCAAGATCAGGGGAAAGCGAATGAAGAAGGAAAGAAAAACACGGATCAGGGTTATAGATGTTCTGTCCTGGACATTGATGAAACAGTCATTACAGACAGAGATGGCATCCTGTGAAGAGATGAATTGCTGCTGCTGCTGCTACTTTGCTGAAGGTGCTTTGAAATGGAAATATTAACAGGCTTGAATGTCCTGACCAAGCAAGGTTGTGTGCAGAAATCAGAGCTATACTTGGCAAATGATAAGAAAAATTGCAATCAAAGCTGAGTGGCAGAAGTGCAACATGCATTTCCACAAAAGAATTAGAATTAGGCAGTATGGCAAGGATCTAGAAATGGAAATGTTCAAAGGCACAAATGAATGGTCTTTGTTAGAAAGAATTCAAATCTAATCTTCACTAGCACAGGAGTGCACATAAAAGATATCTACTGACATAATCAAATTTGGATTTACACCAGCATCTGCAAGGACAATATTTGGGCCAACCTGCTTTTATTTGAAGAATATGCTGTTAGACTGGATGAAACCTTTCTGACAGTCACAGAGAAATGAATAGGGAAATAGAAGGGGGCAGTGCTGACAAAACTCTGTGAGATAGTTGTGTGAAGCAGTTGTGGCATCTCTGGGACTTACAGTTTGTGAGCGGCTTTGTTAAATGTGCAGTGTCAGGGGTCTGTATCAGATGAGCCATCAATTATGTTGAAGTTCTGGAAATGGAAGAAACTCTAGTGGACTGTGGAGCTTTCTTTGGAGCTATGACATCTCAAAAGCCCATTCCCAAGCTATAGAAATGGAAACCTGGCTACCACATTAACTTTCTGTCCAGCTCATGAAAAGGCTGTCAAAAATGGGAAATCTGGGGCTCAGTGAAGAGGTGTTTTTAAGTGAAATACTGCCTATAGGGCTAAAGCTCTATTCAAACCTAACAAACTTTTAATCTCCTTCAGTCGTTAAGTAGCTGAAAGCACTGCAGGCTCTGCTTTGAAAAAAAGAAACCATATCTGAAGTATTGGCAAAGCACATGTGAGGAAAATTATATCACCATTTATTTTGGGGAAATCCTGTGGAACTGCAAATTATGAAGTAGACTAAAAGTGAGGTGAAAAGAGGGCACCAGGTATAATATGAGCCACCACTGAGAATAGAAAAAGCCAAAGAAGAGATTTAAGGCCAGATGGAAATTAAGTTTTTCCTAACAGGAAATGGATCTGTGAACAGAAAAAAAATATTTTTTTATTCCTCCTTAGAAGAAACTGCCATTTTTTGAATGTTTTACTCTACATGGCCACAAATTTTGGCTGATAGTTTTGTTCAGAATATGGAACATTACTGTGCGTTCATTCTGTGACAATTTTGTCAAAATAGCTCTTTTAGCAGAAACTTTAAAGAGAGTATAAAGTATTAATACTGACAAAACAGATGTCACTTTGCTGTTATAGTATGTTTACAGTAAAGTTATGTCATGAGAAAGTTTCCTGTTTCAATTAAAATCCCTTTTTTTAAAAAAATAAGAAATCTACCAGGCCTCATTAGTGCCGTATAATTCTTATTTGCAATTCATTTGAAATAGTGTTTGCTTTGGAATGTTTTTTTTTATCCGACTGCTGGTATTGTGCCATTGATCAGTGGAACGCAGCAGAGATGCTATTATACCCCAGTTTCCAGACCAAACTTGAGCCCTCTGGGAAATGTAGAACGAATCATAAGAAAGTTAAAGAAATTCATTCAAAGCCTCATACTTCTTCCTTTCCCCTTTTTCCTCTCTGATTTCCGCTTTTCCAGTGTCTCTGAAGGTTTCGGCATCTTTGGCAGTCCGAAGACATTTCTTCAAAGTCTGCAAGGTACAAAGGCAAGGGGATCAAAGGCACAGCCTGTTGAGGGCTATGTTCACACAAAATGTTGGTATGTAGTCTACCACCTTCTCACACCTTCGCTTTCCCCTGCAAAGCAAGCCAGGGTATGTGAGGATGGCTCATCAGGCTGGCTGTCTATGCCTCATCTTTGTGATGCTGTGAAGAACAGGCTAGGGCAGGGCTGATGAACACGCAGATGGGAGCAATCTGAGGGAATGGGGACTCCTCTGAGCCAGCCCTGCCAAAACAGAGAATGAGCACCGACAGGGAAGGAGTCCTTGCTGAAATCCAAAATTCAGAGGGTTGGTGGATGTGTGTGGCTGGTTCCCTTAAGGATCTGGGAAAGGATTTAATTGAATAGAGTTTTGTGTCTGTATGTGTGTGTGTGGGTTCCTTCTCTCTCTTTTTGGATGGGGAGGTCTGAAGGTGAAGACAATAAATTGTTATATTCAAGGCCATGAGTTAAGGATGTAGAGATTTAAGGTATCTAAGGACTTCAGGAACGTCAGAGAAAGGAAGAAGTGAACTGAAAGAGGAGTTCTCAAAAGCACCAGGAGTCCTGGTGCTACAGTGCAGTAGCAGAAAAGGTATTTCTTCTTTCCAAAAGCAAATGCAAATGATGTTTCTGACACATCAGTCAAGACATAGCTGTCTGGCAGAGAAAAATGTCAACATACATAAAGCTTCATAGATTTGTCTGAAGTGTATCTATGCAAAATAGAGATAAATGTTAACATTTTGAAGGGTTGCGACAGGTTTTAATATAAAAAATTATTTTGTCTTTTTTTTTATGCTTTAAATTTTTAAAACGTTTCTGCTTAAAGATAACTTTCAAGTATTGACAAAACAGGTATGCAAAATTGAAGAAAGGAGAGTGTGGAGTGAAAGAGAAGCAGATAACAGACCTCAGGTATTTGCAATGATCTTTGCTCTCACTATTTCATCTTACAGCTACTTCTGTGTCTTCCTCAAATTTCTACTCACTGTGTTTGTCTCCAAACCACAACAACTTCTTTCCCAGTCCAAAAACATGACCAAGTGCCGCACATACATTCAGTTCATTGTAGGTTTCTGAGTTGCACCCCTCACGATATAGAACAAGCTGGTAATTTTGTGATATGCTTCTTAAAAAAAGCAAACAATGTTCTTACTAGAGCAACAGAATATGAAAGATTGTTTATTTTACAGTATAATATGTGAATATATTGCTTAAAATTTTACTTTGAGAACAAGACTACTTAATTGTTGTATGGCCTCATTTGCCACATGCTTCTTGGACACCTTGATCATGAGGGAAAAAAAGAAGATGGTTCTGCTCTCCCTGGCTCGATTGAGATTTTTTTAGTTTGTGTAAATATGTTTTCTTTAGTTTTTGTCTTGACTTCTTCATGTGTGGAGTTTTTAGCTTTTTTCCCTCAACATACTCAACAAAAGTAACGTGTCCCATAAGAATAACTAAATCTCTCATTTAATTTTTGAAGCATGGAAGACTGTGGAATCTACTATACTAAATAACACTTTCAGTTATCATTATCACTAAGTAGCTTATCACTTCAGAAAACCAAACAAAATAAAACAAACCCTCAAAACCCAAACCCTCAATAAACCCCAAGTTAACAAAAAATTTCCTGTCCCCAAACTACTTTTCATTTGGTCTTTGAACTGAGCCAAATGTCTAAGTGTGGCCCAGAAATAGACAACGGGGTGTTGTGCTTCATTCAGACAATGATATTTTAAGTTCCTGTGGGTATATAATCATGTACATCTGTGTGCATCAGCACTTAGAGACTCCCAAAAATGGTCCCATCAAACTATTTTAACATTCATGATTGATTTCTCCCTAGCTTTTCAATGTGAAAACTTCTCTCCTTTTCCACAGTCAGGAAGACAAAAATAATTCTGATTAAATGTAGTTTCAGTTTATACCACTCAAGGCTACATGCATGTGAACCTATGCCACTTCTGGTCAGAATGTGATGGATACATTTTTCTGTGTGAGTAACCTGGAGAAAAGTCAAACCTTATCATATCTGTCTACATAGACAAATACAATTGGATTTTTTGTATTCCATGCTGTTAGAGTGGAGACCTTAAAAACTTGCAAAGAAATTATACTTAACAAAGAACTTCTAAGATGTTTTACTGAACAAGTTTTGTTTCCTCAGTTTTGCTACTCAAACATGAAAGAGTGAGGTTATTCATTGAAAAGTCCCATTTCTTTGTAGAGATTTTTTCTCTTAATGGCAAAGAGGAATTTTTTTTTGCATACTAATTAACTGTGTGAAGGAAACAAGGGAAGAAAAACCACTTGTGTACCCTTCATGTTTTGCACATAGAACATACTGTATGTTATGGTTGCCTCTCTTTTTTTTATGTACATAGATATATTTAGAGTTAGCAAAAAGAAGAAAAGGGGAAAACTGTGGTAAGTTGCATTTATCCCGAATGATTTAATTTAGTCAGTGGGGAACTCATTCTGGCTGAAAGCTCTCAATTGTAGTAAAAATGGTGTATTATATCAATGTAAGATTTATCCCAGCACACACTTTAATCCAGTACATGAATAAAACAACCATGAATAAGAAAACCTATTGTGAATTAATGGATGATACAATAATAAGTAAAAAATTAAAGAAAAATCCTTTTTAAAGAGCAACATATTTTTTATATCATATATATATATAAAGGACAGATTAGAGCAATTCCAGAGATGAATCTCTTCTGGCATTACAGGAACAGTTGCAGCACCAGAGCTCTCCTGTGTGGAACTTCTTTTGTAATCTCATCATTTCTTTCTATGGCAAGAAGATTTGAAAGAAACTTTAAAACCCATCTTGTCTTCCTAGAGGGACAGTATTATTTATATGGATTGTTAAATGAGAGGGAGACATCTTGGAAGTAGCAAACCTGGTGTGAATTTCCAATTGGTTCTTTTTTTTTTCACCGAGACGTAAAATAAGAAAGTAAATGTGCAAATTTCTGCTGTACTTGAACCACTCTCTTTTGTAGGTGTCACTTCCAAATTCTGCGTGAAAATTTTATTCTTGAGATGCTCTAGACAAGGGTAAAAAGGAAAGGTGAAGAGGAAAAAGAAGAATATAAAGTTTGAGAAAATTATGTAACCTAACAGTGAAATTCAAAACTAATGTGACTTATTAAGTTGGATGATATGATTAATAAGAAATTGAATATGGTGCTGTCCCCTTATCTTTCCACTGTATTAGGAAGAACAGACAGAGGGAGCATTACATGGCACACAGCTGAATTCCAGCACAGACATTAGTGATGCATGTGAATTTTCATTGGGGGAATTTAAACAGCTTTACTGATGTGAGCATTGGTGGCACTATGTGAAATTTAGAGAGGTGTAGGAACACAAGGACAGAGTTCAGAGAGGGGACATTTAAAGTTACTGTAAGGTGTGAAATGACTTAAAGAAACGGCAGCTCAGACTTGGTTGTTTGGGACACCTGTGGAGAATGATACAAGGTTTTTGCATCTCTCATTATTATTTCAGGTTAAGATTTTCTCACCAACATCTTCCATGTTCCCATTCCTTACTTCTTTAGATATGACATATCCTTGACTGATGGTCAGAAATTAAAAGGCATTTTAAATGTATTTTTTACATCCCAAGTGCATTAATCCCAAGTGCATCACTGTGCAATACTGTCTTTACAATCCCGGTTGTCATCAGATAATCATACCACTCTCTCAATTACCCTCAACTGAAATATTTTTTCCTTACATGATTTTATAATCCATGTAATTACTGTGAATTAGAAAAGTAAGTAAAGTATTTCAATAATATATGATTATTAATTAGGCTACAAATTATTTGGGCTGTTCTGCTCTCTGACATCTGCTAATATGGAAAGTTACCAAGAGCCTAAATTGTCTGTACTTATTAATTCCTGCAAAAACTCCTGAAAAAAATCCCAGTGACCAGTACCAGTTTGTGAACAGATTAATCAGTATGTCCATTGAGAGCTTTCCAGCCACACCTTCCCATCATTTATGTTCTTCACACATCACAATGGACAGATCTGTGCTTACATATTGTTGTGAAGTCAGTTAGAAGACCAATCACAAAGCCTTTGTCTTATACCTGAAGAAGATTACAGTGTATAACCAGGGGAGTCTTTTTAAAGTATACAAAGAAGAGCACAGTCATAGACTGGATTACTCTTCAGCGTTCCATATATACCCCAAATTAGTGGAAAGGCACAAAAATAGTATTTATAGCACCTATATGTAATGCAATCAGTTCTTGTACCGAGCATGTACCTGGGAGGATCAAGATCAGAGAATAATCATCAGCCAGCGATGCAAAGACAAGTGTTTCTAGAAAGGACAAGGTGGAGGTGTGCCCTTAGGCAGAGTAAAGGAAATTCTTCTCATGCCTATGCAAGTCCTGTGAAGGTCCAGCAAAGGTAAATAATCCTTTTCTAAGGGAGAATCTTTAGCAAGGCAGCATGACTTCTTAGCTCCATCAGCCCCTCCTGAACTCTGCAGTGAGCTGCAAAGCAGGTAGAAGACAGCTGAAATGACAGTTGCTCTTTCAGAGTTGAGGAATTTAATGAATGTTGGGTGCCAGCCAGGTGTCTCACTCGAATTTACTGTGGTAACACCATGCATGATGGAATTGAAAAGAGAAGAAAACTGAGCTACTCACTAGATTTTGCTGTCTCTGGTTTAATTGTGTTCTACATTTACATATTTGGATTTTTTAAAAGTATGTTCTGAGGAAGAATATTGGTTTGGTTTGGCTTATACATAGTTCTGCTGTTTAAAAACACTCACTGATTTCTTGTTTACAGCCTGATCTGACCATATTCTCAGTAATCACTGTTTATGTTTGCAAATTTGATAAAATTCCCTAGTGGTTGATCCCGACTTTGAAGTCTGTATAGCTGCAACAAAGGAGGAAGCAACCCATATTCAGAAAGATTCTTTGGTAAAAATGATGAAATTTCTATGATTATATCTAACTTGTGAGGTACAAACATGCTTTCTAGTACTGGGTCAGTAACTTGTTTCCTTATATATCTTAAACTCACCTCCTGCCCTGCATCTTTTTGCATTTTTCTCACTAAAGAAAAAGAGTTCCTCAAGGAAAGGAGAAAAAATATGTTGTGGTCCTATGCCTGATCTAAATGATCAAATGAGCAGCTTTATGGAGTGTCCCGCAAAATATTTTGAGCGAAACTCCTGGGATCTTGTAATGTTACTCTATTTTATCCTTAATGTTTAGTATAGAAGATAAAAATGAAATTGGCACTTGATTGATGACTGTACGTCAGTGTACATCCATATACATCATCATGTACATCACTACTATTTGATAATCACGTGATCCACATAATTGTCATTGCAACCTTATATGAAAGAAGAGAGTTTTGCATGAGGTATTTCACCCACTGGTAGGAAAAAAAAAAAAAAAGCTGTTATGTCACTTACCTTTTTTTGTGTGTCATTTTTCTGCCAGCTTTTCAACAATAAATCAAAGACTGAAGGTAAGCTTATAGATATCAGTGTTCTTAACACAATTTGGAAACACAAATCAATGAAAATCAGCTATAAGTTCAGATGCATTTGAGATATTGAGGTAAACAGTATCACAAGAATATTACCAGTTGTCTCTGACAGTTAATCTGTAAGATCAAAATATAAAAGCCTAGGACAGTCAGTTCCCAAAGTGATAGCAACCACTTCTGCACTAGAGAAACCACTTCAATTTTCTCACCACTTGGTTTTCAATTACAGAACTTCTGCCACCATTCTGCCTCAATACAAGGCAACAAATTGCAGCATGCATCATGTCATACAAATCAATTATGTCTACTTCCACACTGATTGTCTTTTTTTTTTTTTTTTCAGAGCAGTGATCTTTGTTCTTTAACCTTCTAGGAGTCTCTTAACCATACATGGGTTCTCAGAGCTGTCCCACTACAGTAACACTTGAGTAACTGTTGTGATGAACTCCTTTGGCATTTGTGTGGCCAATTTCCATTGCTATAAACTGAACAAATGTACTGCTCCCAGAAGTCTCACAAAACAACAAACTTGAAATAATTTCTTCTCTGATTTGGGAAACAAGTTTTTTTATGACACAGAGAAATTTAAAATAAGCATGAGATCATGAAGTACCAGCATAACCCCAAGAAACACAATGATCTTCCAGTTAACAAGCTATGAAAGTTTTTAAAATTTTGCCCAGGGAGGAAAGTGGATGCACAACCTGTTTATAGGCAAGGTGTGAGGTTGTTGATATGGAAATGGAGAAACAATGATCAGTAATAACATGATAGACAGCAACTTCTTTGCATGGTAAAGTGTAAAAAATTGAAATATGCCCGAGGAGTCACATTTTTAGCTCCTTTTATAAGCTGATGGTTTAACATACATGTTTTACTCATGTTGGCTTGACAATAGCAATTCCTGAAGGGTCTGACCACTATACTGTTTTTTATTTACTGGTATCATTCATGTTCTTCATCAATCAAATGTGGGATATAAGAAATTGCATTAGAAAATACTTGGAAAAATTCTTAAATATAAAATGGGTAATGCAATGTGCATCTATCTAGATAGTCTGGAAAGATATTTACATCCCAGATTAGATAAATTTGCTATTTAAGTTAGTAAAAAGTTTTTAGCATAATTAATTAGTAAATTACTATTGTCATATCTGGTGTATTACATCTATACAGTTCCAAAATGTCCAAATCCCAGAACTTATGTTTTATAGCAGCTCTAGATGACACTGGTGGATGTAAATACCTTTATAAATGATGTTATACAGCAGCACTAGAATGTGCTCTTGAAGTTCCTTTAAACATAGTCCTTACAACATTGACATAACATCTCTGCTGAGTCTTAACCATAATGAAAGTAAAAATGACAATGTGCCAAAATAATGTGTCAATGCCAAGTTAAACCTCACAGTAACAAGTGGAAACACTAGAATTTTTAAAATATATACTGCAGTGTCTTTTGCTTTCTTTTTGTAGTCTCTTCATAATTTCTGTCTGGCAGATAGGGATGTTTCTTTTTTAGCCCAGATGTCTTTTTCTGTTTCATGACTCATGTATGAAATTAACCTCTTCTGTAAAAAATATAATTTTATCCTTCCTTCCTTCCTTCCTTCCTTCCTTCCTTCCTTCCTTCCTTCCTTCCTTCCTTCCTTCCTT
>VZRV01002226.1:1180119-1216695 GCA_013398115.1 Falcunculus frontatus
TCCCTCCCTCCTACCATTCTCTCCCTCCTCTCATCTGTCTAGTAGTTTTCACACGCAGACGAAAAATCCGTGTCCTTACAGCTGTTCACCTTCATATGGGTCCTCATAATAGATTTTCAGTACTGTGGCAGTGCTGTGCAATTGCAGTTTAGAAGACAACTCCTATTGTTTTGTAGAATGTGCATCCTTGACTCATGCACACCTCAGGATTTTGAGAACAGTTTTCAAAGGTGCAAATACATGCCATTTTATGAAAGTCAGACAGCAAAAGGAAACAGAAAAGGCTAGTGGTGTAATCAATTTGTAATATGGTAACTTCAAGTCTAGTAAATTTATTTGAGTTTGTTACTTTTTCTTTTTCTTTTACATCAGCTGAATTCCTGGGCTTAGTCCACATGGAATTTCAACACTGTCCACCAAGGAAACTAGGAATTAGCACCTCAGCTGATATATCAAAGTGCATCTTTCCATTACAAAAGTTGAAAAATTCAAGGTAGCAGACAGAAAAAGAGCAAATTAGAAGAGAATAATAAAGCTTGGAAACATGAGATTACTGCTGGCATTTTGTCAACAACTCATGGCAGAGGTGTAAAGGAAATACTGCAGCTACAAGGAAATGGTGATGTTTCTATGGCTAAGCCACCATGCTATTAATGTCTAGTCCATCCACACTTCAGACAGCAGAAACCTGGATGCCAGTTTCCTGGATGCCTTAACTCATACAGTATTGTACCTTTTTATATAACTTTTTTTTTTTGTGTTCCTTTCTGATTGTCTGCAATGCAGTATTTCTTTCAATGAGGTTACTACTCAAAATCCTGCATCATAAAGTAAAGTTTACACTACTCAGACAAACTGAGTTATTAGCGTGCATATCAGATCAGGTTAATGTTCAGGACAAACGTTCTACAAAGGGTGACAAGTCAGGGATAAGAAATTTTATTGACGATACCAAATTATTCAGGATAGTGAAAATTAAAACTGGATAATACTAAGTGGCAAATGGCAGATATGGACTAATGGACTTGGACCAAAACAAGATATTGTCAGTCATAGCTTTGATAGCTTGAGTTCTTTTGGATATCTGAAGACAGGCAATAAAAGATGAAGTTATCAAATAATCTATTTTGTTGTTGGGTTGTTGGGTTTTGCTGTGTTGTCTGTTGGGAGGAATCTTGTATTTAACAGTCCTCTTTTAGGCAAAATTTAGGGGATTGTGAAAAAACTGTAGTATGATAGGTAAGGATGTATTTTAAATTTACATAGCTGGTATTATATTTTATGGTAATACTATAATTTTTTAGATAGAACTGTAATTTTAAAACATAATTTAAATAAAATTCGCTTGATCTACTGATTTAGCCATACAATTACATACAATTCTGAAAGATTTGCAGTTTAAGACAATGAGGAAAAAGATCTGCAGACCCAAAAACGATGTTCACAATTAATTTTGCTGCCCTCAATATTTTGCTGCTCTAGTTGGCAACCTATTCTGCTTGTACGGCAGAGTCAGCCCTGTTTGCATACTTATGACCTGTCTATTATTAGTCCATTTCCTTAAGGAAAATAGTTACTTCTTTGAAATTAATCTTTAAACCAGCTGACCAAAATCTGCAATATTTGCATTCTTGCAAATCTGATACACAAAGGCAAATTAATTCTACTTTTTTACCATCTGGCCAGATTTTTTGCACTTCTTTTCTTTTTTTATAAGTGCACATGCCAATGTTATTCTTTGCTTACCTTTTCTATTTATTGTACAGGTTTATAAATATGTTCTCAGGGAGGCTAGGGAAAATACATTTCAAGAAAATGGGCAGGGTTTTTTTTCCTTTTGTTCTTCAGCAGCTTGTTTAATAAATCACTTTCTTCATGCATAGACAATAACAAGTTTTAATACTTCAGAAATCTGCTTCTCTGAGTCCTCTGATTCTGGTACTCATTGCTGTGTGCTGAAATTTTTGTGTTTCATTAGTGATAACTCAACAGACAATAACAATTTTTTCATTCTTATCCAGAAGCTTGAAACTTTCACTGATTAGATACTTCAAATACATCCCTTAATCTGGCTTGTCTCTCCTGTAAATAATAAACCAAATAACTAAAAATGTTCAGGTAAATCATAGTTTATAAGCACATCTACTGCAAAGATAATGTTCGTGCAAAATATATGTATATTTCAATATTTCTCTGCATTCTCACTCTTATTGTACATTGTCTTATGCTTCTGACGTGCAATTGATTTTGACTGGATAAGTGCATGAATCTACCTACAACCCAGTGAAGTGGGAAGAAAAATTAATGAATAAAGCTGTTGCTAGATACAATTTAAAAAAAAAAATTATTAGCAGATTTCAGAGTGAGATTTCTAATTTGTGATAAAGACTATCACAATAATGATTTTTTAAAGGATGAACAAACTAAATATAAATTTTCTGGCTTCTGCAACAACAACACACTTTGAGGATTAGATTAAAAAAATATTTAATGGTAGACAATGACAGCATCTGTATGATACTAGAGAAAACTTACTAGTGGCCGATTCCTCTGACATATTTGGCATGAAAGGAAAATATTAAAAAGGTAGTCATAAATTATATATATAGTCCTTGTCCAAAACAACAATCAGTATTCTGAGATTTCTGCATTTCAGAATAGAGAGAATATTTCCAAACAGCCTCTGAGGTCCCAGGTCCAGGAACTGAATAGGAATTTTCCTGACTGAACAGGTGGTTTCACAGTATCCAGTCAAGCCCTTGGGTTGAGCATTCAGAAACCAAGATGTTAGGCCAGCCTTAGAGCCAGCTCATAAGTGAATTTCATGTCAGCCAGTTTCAGCTTCTGCAAGTTAGAATAAGCACATTAACTAATACCAGCTGTGGATATGGGCCAGCTGTTGCCAGGCTTCTTCTATATAGTTTAATTTTCAAGGGCCTTGGTTTGTTAAATTTACATTTAACACTGAGCAAGCATTGCTATCACTTGTTCAAAACTACCATTTCTTCCATGGATTTATTTATTAGTCCATTCTTTATCCCCTCTGACTCTGTTAAACATACAGAGTGAGGAAGTGACTGTTTATAGAAAGTTTTGTGATCAGATTCCGTATTAAATTCCTTCCTGCTACTGTTTAGCCAAAGCCATGAGCCTGCTTTGTGGTAGAGGCTTCATTTTCATTCAGTTTATTGATTTATTTTTTTTTTTGTGACATAGAGGCTATGTTTTACAGAGAGAATAAGGTTTAATCTGATCTGTGACCACATAATAGGACTAGTATTCTTTATGTCTCATGAAATTGTGTTATACGCACAGGTTTTTATGGGTGCTTTAGATGTGCTGTGCACACGGCTTAACATCTCTGAAGAGATTCAATTGTTTGTTGTCACTGTGGCATTTCCAGTGACTCTCAGTGTTACTCAAAATTCATCAATACCTTTAGAAAATGTTCTTCTGCCATATGAGTTCCTTTATACAGACATACATTTAAAACAAGCAAAAAACTACCCACTGAAAAGAAATATCTTCTGTGCAACTAATTATCATTAATACAAAAATGTAGTTACTTTCTTTGTACGCACTAGCATTTGCCCATCAGAAAGCAGAAGGAGTACTAGGAAAACAAAGAGTGAGTGACAGCTTCCAAGATTTTCTTTGATACAAAAATAATTGTTATAAATGAAATGCTAGCATTTATTTTAGTTTCTTAGGAGCTGTAGTGATTTCCTGGTTTATCTTCAAGACTGAAAGAAAAGCACATCTCTACTGCTGCCACATTATTGTCTTTGAGAGCTTGGCACGTTAATGCTCCCTGAACTAATTCTACCCTTTCCCAGATTTCTGAGGCTGCCTCAACATCTAGATTTACTGTCGTGTCACTAGAAATAAGGGTGGTTTCTCTTATGAGAAAACTAAGCAATAAATCTTATTTTTAAAATCAGTATATGATTCTCTTATTTCCCAAACAATGTTGCAGTGATGTAATTTTGTCCAGATTTTTAATTGTGAAAACATTCTCTCATCAATATTTATCTTAAAACTATCAAATTATATAACTGAATTATCAAAGATAAATGCAGGATCCATTATTTATCTTGAAAATTCTGGCCTACTGTGGAAAGCAAAGATAAGGATTTTACAGAGCGTAGCATTATGATTGTTTAGCTTAACACGTGGTAAATTTCAGAAATCTAGTATGTGTCTGTTTCAGTACAAAATCTCACAAAGTGATGATGTTTAGTAAGTCTAAAAGGAAAACCTTCTCCTTTTTTCCTGTATATGTTGCATTTGCTTCTTTTCAAAACCTGCAAGACAATGAGCATGGTTTTTTACAGAATTTGATAGTTAACACTAGAAGCAGCTTGAAAATAATTTTCTGCTAGTACTATACCTTGTCACTGAAAATAACAAGGCTGCCCTTAATAATTAAATGATATTTTGCAAGTATATGGCTGAAGAAAGTACTCTTACTATTCTCTGTCTTCTTCTAAAACTTTTTTACTAAATTTTATATAAAAATATACTTTATGTTAATCTAATTTTATCCACCTCTACCAATACTATATACTATATTTAAATGTATTTTCAAATATCTTCTTTTATAAATACATCATTTGTGTCAATAAAGCATTTGAATAAGTTTTTAAAGAAACCTTAATTCCCTTGTCACAACTTATCAGCCTCATTGAAGTGCCTAGGTTCTTGTAACTACGCATTGCAGCACGCTCCAAAATGTTATTTTACTAAAGAAATTTAACTTTCTCTTTATCAATAGAGAGAGATGTTTGCATTGCTGAAGCTAAAACGGCTGTTCTGAGAGATCAACATTTTGCTGTTCTCTCAAGTTCCTGAATTTTTGTTAGAGTAATAGAGTATTTGATTCTTTGTTTTCTTATTCAGCGTATTGGCTTACACCTTGCTATATGAACAAATAGTGGGAAACATCAGTAGACACTGGGAAAAAAGCAAAGGCAGATTGAATGTTTTCATCTGGTAAGGTTTTTCCCTTTCTTTTCATTTTTTTGGGTTTTTTGGTTGTCACTGAATCCTTCTTTTGGTAAATCTCATATACTTAAAAAAAGATAATAAATTTTCGGTAATCAAGAGAGATGAAATTCAAGGATTCTGATAGCCCAAAGGTAATGCAAGCCTTGAAGCCAGATTTGAACATTCTTTTTTTGTTTAAATGAATGGTGCATTTGTTAAAAAATATAGTTTTGATCTTCCAAACACAGTAATGAATAGTTTCAGCTGTGAAGGCAACGAAATCAACAAACAAAATCCTCAAGGCTAGCCTCATCAAGCTGTCAAGGTATGAAATGGCATTTATTATCTCAGTGATTATGAATGTTGGATTCTTTCTTTACTTCAGATATGGCAATCAGTTTGATCCTGAATGTAGTAGCTACACTGAGTGAATACAGCTTATCATCCTGTCTCTAAACCTGTAAGGATTGTTCTGTGAAAAGTCCTTCAGAAGCCAAATTATACAGTGGCAGTGTGTATGTGGCAGATTTCTACCCTGACTTGTTTTCTTCCATGAAGGAAACATAATTTCATTAAAGGAATATATAACAGATACAGGCTTTAGTTCTTTCCTCTGTCCAAAATAATGCACTTCTGGATGCAGGGTTCATCTCTGGTTAAGGAAAAGTCTGGTGGAATTGCTCATTAAAATATTAAACTGTTACTTGGTTAGTTACCAGGAACCATTGCTTTATGACTAAAATGAGGCTAGCTGATTTAAGAAAAGGTAGTGGACTATGGTGGTTGATGGTTATGTTAACCACAAACTGGGAAAAAAATATGCATGGTTGCAAGCTAAACCAGGTCTTTAAACCAAGAGTATATGGGGAATTCAAGGTTTATAGCAGAATATCCAAAACATCAGAGGTGATAAAAAGGAAAGCATGAAGCAGCCAAAGCCATCAGGTTATGACAGATAGCCAGAAGGAAAAGTAGAAGAGCTGGGAGTCTTGTGTTTGCAAGGGTGCTAGTGCTGAGGGGCCCGAGACATGCAAGAATGTGAACTGCTTGACTTTCAGAAGCCAGAGTAAAGACAGATTCTGGGAAACTTGGGGGAGAAAATCCAAATAGAGAAATGCAAGGCTGAAAATGCAGTTTTGGAGTAGTATTTGAGTGGCATCTGAGAATGCAATTTGAAGCAGTTGTCTGAGATGAATAAAATGCAAACACTAGTCATAACATAAAAAACTTTTAATTTTACATTTTATTCAATCATTGAAATCATAATTGTTAGTAGAAGGAATGCGAACACTCATTTCCCTGGAATTAAAAAAAAATATGTGATTATTTGTCAATATTAAAAAATGAGCTTGAATTTTTAGATCCCAACATAGTCTTTTAGCAAGAGTATTGAAAATGAGTGAGCAGAATTGTAAATGACAACTTTCCTTCCTCCCCCACAGTACTTTTGGCCCAAGAAGAAATAAGTAGCTATCACTCTAACATCTACCACCGAATTGCAGAAAACCATTTTCACCAATAAAACCTTCAAAAGTCTATTCAGAATGCTTTTAACATCACAGCAGCACAAAGAAGTATTGACATGGATAACATTTTGTTCTCATGTGATTATGAAAAGAACCCAATTTTAAAAAATCAAAATATATTTCAAATGCAGAAAACAATTTTGGGTTTGATCTCTTGCTCACTACTTCCCTGTCAATTTAATTATGTTTTATATAACCTTGTTTTTCCTTGCTCTACTCTTTTTGTGCTTTTCCTCATGATTACTTAAGTCAATGTGAGTCTGATAACTTTTGTGCTTTATTTTACTCTTTGAACCTAAGAAACTTCTATGGATTTGAAATCAAATCAAATTAATTTATATATCTGTACTTACTACTAGCCCAGATAAAAAGTGTTTTTCAAAAATATCTGTTTATCAGCTGCTAAAGGCGATAATTCTGCACCTTCAGGGAGAATTTCACAGAGTTTATTCTGAACTTGACCTTATATAAACTTGCATGAAAAGTCAAATAAAAATTACTTAAGGATAATCTCACAATATGAGCAGGAGAGAAATTCAACAGCAAATATAAATTGCTGTACTTCCCATGATTTCAGTGAAGCTTAAATTTATATGAGGGATCTGACCTAGAGTTGTAACATGGTTGCATACTTATCAGTGTGGAGTCTTCAGTTATCTCTCCTTTCTCAAGAGAGGAGTTCCACTGAAACAATTAATAGCCTCATGAAGAGGGAAATCTATTTTACTTCTATCATGAACTCACAGGAAGATTTGTGATGCACAAGGGATTTATTTGTTGTGTAAAATATAAATATATGCATTTTGTGTATTTGTATCATCAAATTACCTGGTAGAGTTTGCTTGAATTACTTAGAATAATACAGACGTCACTTTGCTAAAGCTTTTAAGCAGCTTGCCTACACTTACTAGGAATTACAGAGCCACTTCAATATAAAAAAGTGCACGCTGAAGAAGTGAAAGGGTCATAACTACTAAAATTTTACATTGGAATTGAAATCCATAAGAAAGCCTTTGTGCCATGTAACTGGAACAAGTAAAACGCATGCATATACATACACAGAAATCCAAATAAAATAAATTAATTGCATATAAAAATTTTGCAGGATAATCCCCTTATTTTCTTCACAGCTATATGGCATTAATGTAAAATAACCTAGAAATCTTTGAACAAAGCTCCCTGTATAATACAAGATTGCCATGGGTCGAATCTTACCTGAAAACACAACCCAAACATATGAGGTATTGACTACATCTGTCCACATTTAACTGAGTGGGTTTATAAAGACCTAAAAACAAACAAAAAATAGATTAATTTTGTAGTACTACTGCTGGCAATGTCCAGCTTTTTATAATAAAAGTATAAACGAGTGAATACCACTCTTTATTAGACCAGGAAAGGTGGAAAACACGTAAGTGAGTGCAAAAGGTTGGGCCAAGAATGGAGCCACTGGGGCCGGGCCACCACATGGGACCTGATATCTGGAGCAGTGGTACCAGCTGGAGCAAGGGTCCCTTCTCTGAGCTGGTGTGAAGTGACAGAGACCTTGTTCCCTGAGAAACTGTGGTCTGAATGCCACAGATTAGAAACTGCAGAATAGCAATTGCAATCACCCACTGAGCACAGCCCACTTAGGGGATGGATTTGAGATAACATGTCCCCGGGTGGTGTGGTTTTGTTCTCGTGTCTCCCTCAATTCCCCCGAAGCAAGAACAAATGTAAAATATTGATTCTGTCCACATTTTAATAGCTATACGTGCACTATTACCACATGAGTTTTCAAACTAACTTTTTGTTTGTTGGTATGGAAAAATACATGGCAAGCAATTGTGGTGAAGGTCTTGTTAGTAAAAGCCGCAGTAGTCATTGTCTCTTGCTGTCAGTAGGTTTTGGTTTCAGGACATCCGCTAGATATAAGTTGGATTCTGCTGACTCCAGCTTCCTGATTCTTATTTTTCTGATTTCTTCATATTGTTGAATGATTTATTTCCAGTTGGGGCAACAAATTCTTTCTTCCAGAGCTGTTGTCATAAATTTCTTGCTATACATTCACTTGTTAGGCTGGTGACATGTAGCAATATTTATTCTACCTTCTGATACTTCTATTTGTCGCCTAAATTCTTCGCACTGTCTTTCACATCTCAAAGTTTATTGAACTTTTTCTCACTGTACATCAGATTCCAGAGAGGGTGGATGACAATTCTGTAAGGTTGAGCATGGAGGCTGGCACTGTAAGGATATGGGGACTGGTGGACAAACATAATTTTCTTGTGAATGCATTGCATTTGAAGAGCTGTCATATAAGAATTTTTTTCAGTTCTTTACATGAAGATTATCTGACATCAGTCTCCTTTCTGTATTTTTGAATCAAACAGCCATTATTTTCCAAAAATTGTGAAACTGAATCATTTAAGATGGTTTAAAATGGAGGTATTTAGAATCACCTACAGATAAAAACATATTATAAAGTTGGCTAATGTTCAGCATAACTATTCAGAGAGAGAGAAAAAAAGTGGAGGCTCTGTTTATGCCTCTCAAGTTATAAGCCAAATCCAGAGATTCAAGAAATAACTATTAACTTTATGCACTGGGCTCTTGTTTTTTGTTTTTCATCTCACCAAATCACAACTAGTGACGCAACATCACTCTGAAGAATGGGAAAAAAAAGAGAAAAAAATGCTCTCTTTAAATTTTAGAAAGAATGATAAGAGATAAGCATGTATACGTCAGAAAAACGTTCCAATTTCTGGAACCATGTTCAAGAAAACAAAGCAGAAATGAAGGTTTCTTGCTGTTTGATGGCAGCTTCACAGATATATTCTGATATACACGGCATGAAGTCTTCATGATGAGGGTAGAAACAGGACATGTATAATCTTCCAGGGAGAAAGAAAGAAAACCACGGTCATTTTACAATTAGCTTCTTTCAGATGACACACAAATAGATACATGCAGTATGGAAAAAACTCCAAAAATAAAGAAAAAAGAAAATGTCATCTTCTCAAGTGTAGCTTTCAATAAAATCTACTAAAAATGAAAACACTCTTTTAGGATCAGAATTCTTTTCTCAGTCTTAATTAGGTTGCAAGTACCCTGGAGACTTCATACCTTGCCAAAACCTGTGTTTAAGGCCTAGATTCTGCAAACATATGGATATTCACATTCACATGACTATTACTGTGTTGTTCAGTGAATGCCATGGATGATTCTTTATGGAAATTATGCAGTGAAATAATTTGCACATCTGCAAATAATTTTATATAACTTCCGTTTATGGTCTGCTTCAAGCAGAGTTAAGGGTAGCACGAAGAAAATTAAAACCTGTGTATGAGTTCCCTGTGTGAGTAGATTTTTGCAGGGGAGGTAAATAGCTTAGGGTTGCTGGAGAGTGTCTGAGCTTTCTTGATGCTAGGACGTTAAGGTTAATGAAAACACCGAATACCTGAATGTGTGATGAAAATTTTGGGTATTTACTGAGTCTTCTGTTCTGGTGAAGGAGGATCTCCGGTAACAGAAGAGGTGGTAGTTGGAGAGATCCAAATGCTGTTGCATCAGTGACAGCTGAAAGAGGGCTGGAGTCTTTCTGGGAACACTTGAGTTTTCCTACATGCCCATCAGGGAAAAGTTGTGGAGATGCTTTTCAGGATGTGCTAGGGAGCTCATCTCTCAGTGTCTGCAAGGTACCGGACCTCTTTTTAGGTGGATGTGAGTCAGGGAAGTGAGGGGACAGCGAAAGACAACTTTGGGACAGCACTGTGCATGCTCAGTGACCGTGGTCCCTTGCTCATTTCTGCTACAGTGTCTTCTGGTCTCATTAAAGCCATGTTGCCTGTCTTCCTGTTGAGGCTCTATTAAAAACACATTCAGAAAAAGCTAAGTTTCCTTGACTAGCAGACAAAGTGGCTTACTACTTTAAAAAGACAAAACTGAAATAAAATTCCTTCTTATTCGCTTGTTTTTCCTGTCTATGTAGTGGAATACAAGGATAATGGGGGAAGATATCAAATAGTTCGATAGTCGGCCTTATGAATTATTAATGTTTTTATGTAGTGGTGTTTAGGTACCGCTCAAGATGTAACTATCTTTATATTGATTGATGTAGTGGGGCCTTCAGCCAAATTTTACTTGTAGATACTAACATAATGCAAATAATAAATATTGCTTTTAATATTCCACTCTGTGGCACAAGAATGATAGAATTATATACATAAATTCCCATTCAAGTGGGAAGATGTGAAAAGTATGTTCAACGAGTGATCCAACCATTGACGTTTAGGAATATAACATAGATGTTAAATTACTAAAATTTGAAATGCTACAATGTCGTAAAATAATTTAAACTCAGATTAATTTCTTTTGACAGCATTTGGATCTGGAGCAGAATAGATCTCATAAGTGAAACCAATTGTAATTAGAATAGGCTGAAGTAGAGATGACCTTCAATGTTTAGATATAAGAAATAAAAGGATTTGATTGTAAAAAGTTCACATAGTTTTGATGAAAAACCTCATGGAGATGTATTTCCTGTAGCACAGTCTGTGTTGAGAAGAGAGCCACACGAGAGTAGTGGACAGTACCCAGTGGTGGCAAGATGTGGGACTGCACAGGGGCACTGTGGGAGAAAAGGAAGCACAAAAGACACAGGGCAAATCTAGATGTCCCAGTTTTTCATGTCTGGGTTCCCTCATCAAGTTTGCCTACTGGTATGTGGTACTAGATATAAAGAATATGGAAGAAATAAGGAGACAAGCAGAGATGTGAAGGCTTTGTTATTGAAAGGAGTGCAGGAGTGAAAGTCTGGAGAGAAGGTACTTCTCTTAACCTTTTCATACCCTTGAAAAGAATAAAAAGAAACTTTCTTTGTTGATAAGACCTTAAAGTCAAATGACATGGGATTAACTGTAGAACTTCTTGGATCAAAGATTGTTTTCTTTGTTGTAAAGAATGTTCAACAAAAGCTATGTAAGATGCTTCTATTTAAAATTTCAAAAAGAGATGGTTTTCTTATGTGCCTTAAATGTGCTTATCCTAGAGAAGTCTGTCCTTGATTGTGGGAGTTCATCTGCTGTTGTAGTGTAAGGTAATAGAAAATAATCATGAGCTTACTCATATTTTTAATGTGTTTCTTCTATCAACTGCAAGTCAATGAAAGGCAATGAAGTCAGGGTGGAGGAAGTTTGTAAATAGAATCAAAGGTTATACTGTTCCAGGTGTTTTAAGTGCCACTCATGCTCGAAAGAAGAAGACAGCCCCCATCATTTGAAGCTGGGAGTTTTAAAGCTGATTCTTTATTATTCCTTGCAATGCTGCAACTGTCTGATTATTATGATGCCAATTTTTTTTTGGTTTTTGGGGGGGGGGGTGCTGTGGAATGTGTGGTTTTATTCTTTCTTTTTTTTCTTTTTTTTTTTCCTTTCTTCTTTTTTTCTTTTTTTCTTTATTTTGTTGCTATGAAGAATTTTTTTTTTGGATATATGAGGCTGTCAGATTTTTTACTCCTGACAGTATAATATTAAGAGTGTTGAAGTTGCACATACCGTAACAAGAAAATTAGAATTTCTGTATCATTTATCTCCAAGACGATTAGGAATTCATTTTCTTCCCTAAGATCTTCAGCTGAGTGTGATAAAAGACGAACAAGGATGTGGTACTTAGCTGCTAGTAAATTTCCATTCAAATAATAAATATATCGAGAACGATAATAGAAATAAACTTTTCAGAGTAAGAAATGTATGGAGGCAAGCTGTGAGGAAAAAAAAAACGGTAAGGTAGTGCTGTACAAAGGCCCAAAACAAAGCAGATACATTACTCTGTGTCCTACTAAAAATTAAAGAGTCCAAGTCATGAAAAAAAGAACCTGTCATTGTCTCAACACAGGTGGGAACACTTAAAATCCCTTTTTCTGGATTCTGAACCAGCAGCCAGTGCCTGGAGAAAGACCCTGGAGAGCCAGCAGCTGGGGAATCAGCAGGCTGCTCTGTAGACAACATCCCTCTTTCCCTGAGTTGTCCCTGTCAGTGCAGATGTGGGCCTTAGGAGGAAGGAAGGAGTCAAAAATAAGGAGTTTCCTTTGGATACTGGACTAAGAGGAAAAAAGAAACTGATCTTTAGATTGAGGAAATACTTCTTGGTTTTTCTAGCTTTAGTGTTTAGGTTGCAAAACTCTTTTCACTCTTAGTTTGACATTAACTTCATCAAAGACATATTTCACTAACAGAATCCATTTTCTCAGCTAAGAAAGACAATCCATTAGATCAAAAATACTTAGTTTCTTGGGACAGGAAGCTCTGAAACTGGTGTTAGCAGCAAAGCATATTGTGTGTTCATAAGGCTGTTGAATCAATGTGCAATAAATAATGGAGATGCTCATAGATATAAAAATAGCCAAGAGGAATTGATATTGGACCAAAAGGAATTAAAACAAGACTTAAAACTGAGCCAGGAGACTCCACAAAATGAATTAAAGCAACATCTGGAAACTTTCCAGAAAGAATTGACAATGAACTATTGTTAGAAATGATATCTTTGTCTGAGTAAAAACTCAAAACTACAGAACTCTGTCTAGTTCAATAAAATGGAGGGAAGACATGAAGTGACTACCCTAGATCAACAGGTTTTCCAGGAATAGAGGAGACTGGGAAACTTATATAATTTGAAATTTCTTGACAGAAATAGGCACTCAGGGTGCTGGGCAATTAAACAATAGCCTCGAGAAGGAAATTATAGGGACTTTAGAAGATGACTGTCTGGGTGAGGGATTGGGCCAGTGGAAATGGTGACTGATGCAGGATGTTAGCAAGTTATCCATCGTTTTTATTCATAAAGGCTTGGAGGGGAGAGGTTGGATTGGCTCAGCTCAGATAACACAACCCTCCTCCCCTGTATTTTTGTGAGAAAACTCCCTGGGAAGCTTATTTGGCACAGTTCAACATCCTAGTCCAAATGAATGGTTGGGGAGATGAACAGATGAACACCATATGGTCAGAGGCATGGAGCAGTTGTGAGAGGCACTGTTTGCTCTGAACCCGTAGGCACATTTCCGTGTGAGCGGCTGGCTGTCTTGTCTGCCCCCCTCATCAATTCCTTGTAAACACGGTTCTTAAGCACATTTGAATAATTTTGGCTAGCTGGAGGAGTAACTAAAACCCTAAAGATACTGGATATTTGAATTGTTTGCATAAGGTTCACTACAGCCAAGCAGCTGTGCCCCAGTCAAAATTTATTATTCTTATCCTGAGCCCAGTGAAACACCTTTTCTGCCTGCTGCGATGCCCACTTTTCCCCCTCTTTACCAATTATGAGATCAGAGCATGTGCAGAGTCTCATTCCATATTGCTGAACTTGGTTAAACATTTCTTCAAGCTACAACTGGCTCTCTGCACAGGTGCTGTGCAAAGGCTTAATGCTGAAAGCTAATGTAGAGGCTCTGCTCTTCCTTCAGCAGTATACTGTAGTTTAAAGGGTCAGTCCCAAAGAGAATAGGAAATTTTTTCCCAGATATTTTTTTTTCTTTAACCAGTGCCCAGAATGCTTCCGACATCTTTAGCTGACCCCAGGATGATGAATGAGGTCATCTTGCTTAAGTTTATGTTACTTTACATTATGTTGCTGCACCTCGATAACCACACTTAAAGGAGAATCTCATTTTCATAATAGAAAAAAATGAAATGCCTTTCTGATATGGCTTGCACCATTTCAGGTCACCCTGTTCTCTCTGCTGTTTATTGAACTGCATTAGCATCACCTTCAGAGGAAGTTGGTCACCTTTTCTTTATGTGAAGGTACAAAGTGGTGAAGTGAAAAGGGTGGGTGAAGCAAAAGCAAAAATTGCAATTAGTTTAAGTGCTGCTCTTAGAGCATTCCAGTCAAAACTGAAAACTGAAAGGAAGAAATAAGCAGGAGGAGGAGGGAGTAATTCTAATTTAAATGTTAAGTTTTTATTTACATTTCAGTGCCTAAGAAAAAGACAAAGAAACTGGGATATGACTTCTGTGAAGCTGTCTTATCCAATATACCTTTTAATCTAGAAATGGTTGTACTTAAATACTACATGATTGAAATACATGATGAATTTTTTTTTCTTCCAGAAACATTTAATCTCTCTCCCCAAATGGAACCCATTAATTAATGAAACTGTGATTGTTTTCAACAGGGAATTTGTCTGTAATAAAAAAGGCAGGATTGTGTCCTGTGTGTTGTTTTCTCTATTAAGTAAAGATAGTACTAATGAAGGTGACTAATGAGATCCTTGCATCCTTCCTTATTAATATGCTTATTTTGAGCTGTTCTCCTTTTTCAGAAATACCACTGTTTTTAAAGTCCTCATTAAAAAAAAAGAAAGAAAAAAGGCCCTTTCAATTGTATGGATCATAACTTTCCAAGTCTCTGCTGGCTGTGTAAATGCACCTCAGGATATAACTTGATCCTTGTAAGATGGAATATCTTTGTGAAAGCCATTATGAATGCTTTATTTTACTGCAAAAAGATTAATCTTCTTCTTTTTCCTATTAATATATATTTCTTTTTTTCTTAATTGTTCATTGAGGCACCTCTACTGTTTTTAAATCTGAGAAAACATTTTCCTGTAACAACATTTGTCTATAACGATATTTGTCACGTTATTTATACTTGGATTAATGTGTGAAATTCTCTCTCAGAGAAAGTGTGTGTAACAATGATTGATTCATGTGACAAAGGCAGGACGCAAAGGCTCTGGATCCAGGCAAGATAATACAGTTCAGTCTCCAAGAGGCAGACAAATCTGTGTCTTTACACACACCTGCATTAACATAGCAGATTAATATCATTGGGACGTCTCTAGAACTCCCTCACTTTTTTCTTCTCTCCTTGTGTTTGCTTCTGTGACAAGGCAGCATTTTGGCAATTCTGTGAGATACGGATAATCCTTGATAGCTGATAAAACCATTTACATCACAAAGTCCCCCAAAAAGCTGAACTTAAAAAGATGATAAGTTTAGACCCTTTCAGGGGCAAAGAAAATTTATATACAGATATTTTAGGCTTTTTTATAATTTTGGGGGTTTTTTAGGACATACAGAAGACCTTTTAAATACTGAATTGACTACCACAAAGAACCTCTGGGAGATGATTGGTAATCACGTTTCCACATGAAGTTGATAATTGAGTATTTGAATATACTATTGAAAAGTATGAAAGAACAAATGAAATGGGCGTTCAAAGAGGAAGAAAATACAGTGCATAATCAGAATAAAATTTTTACTTATACTCCTGAATTGGTTCATTTAAGTACTCAGCTGCGGGATTGTGTCATGAATACAATAACAAGAGGGGTTCTGTACTGTCAACCTGCTTGTCCATGCTGAATAAAATACAAATGTAAAACATATTAAATGTGTTATGACATGAACTGGATTTCTAATACATGTATATTTTTACAGATATTAATAGTATGAAAAATATAAAACTGTACCATTCTTTCTTGGTACTAATATCACTTTGCGTAGAATTGTAGAATATCCTGAGCCAAAAGGATCACCAGAGTCCAACTTCCAGCCCTGAACAGGACAACCCAAAAAATCACACCATGTGCCTGAGAACATTGTCCAAAAGCTCACTGAACTCTTGCAAGCTTGTTGCCATGACCACTTCCCTGGGGAGCCTGTTCCAGCATTCAACCCCCCTCTGGGTGAAGAACCTCTTCCTAATACCCAACCTAAACCTCCCCTGACACAGCTTCAGGCCATTCCCTTGGTCCTGTCACTGTCACCCCACAGCAGAGATCAGTGCCTGCCCCTCCTGTTCCCCTCATGAGGAAGTTGTAGAGTGCAATGAGGTCTACTCTCAGTCTCCTCCAGGCTGAACAGACCAAGTGACCTCAGCCACTCCTCATTCAGCTTCCCCTTAAGGCCCTTCATCATCTTTTTTCCCCCTCCTTTGGACACTAATAGCCTTAGACCCTTCTTATATTGTGGTGCCCAAAACTGCACAAAATATTCAAGATGAGGCAGCAGCAGTGCAGAGCAGAGTGGGACAATCCTGTCCCTTGCCAAGCTGACGATGCTCTGTCGATGCATCCAGGACATGGTTGGCACTTTTAGCTACCAAGGCGCACCATGGACTCATATTCAGCTTGCCATTGACCAGGACTGATAGATCCCTTTTCACAGTGCTGCTTTCCAGTCTCTCATTCCCCAGTCTGTATGTACATCCAAGGTTGCTCTGTCCCAGGTGGACACTTGCTCTTTTCCCCCTAAACTGGATCACATCTCTTACAATCATATGATGTTGCCATCACATCATGGGATGGAATAGGAAGGGGCATGAAGAGACATACCTTTTTCTTTGCCACTATATATCATTGCAATGTGTTTCCGAGTGTGGGTGAGCTGAGCTACTATCTTCATGGCAGCCAGAAATGCATAACTTCTTGATATCAGTTTGAGAGTGCATTCAGTAGGGCTCCAAAATCAAAGTCTGACAGGAAGAAGGCATACTAATTTCTTCAATAAATCTATTTCTTGTTCAGAATACACTATGGCTAACCAGTATCTGTTTTCTCCCACTGCATGATGACAAAGAAACTTGCCTACTGGTAGTACCTTGCTTCAGTGTATCTCAAACTCAGTCTCATATGTCAGACTTTGTACCATCAAACTCTGCAGTACAGGTCCTATTCAAAATTCAGCATAGTTCCCTCACTGCATATCCACACGGCTTTTTTCCTATATATGGTGTACACATAGTGGACAATATCTTTGCATCTGATATTATAAAGGAGCTGGAGATTATGCATTGGATTGTTGAAATGCAAAATAGTTAAAACTCTGGTGTTATATAGAAAAGAAAAAAGGAAATAACAAGAAGAGATGTTTTTCCCTTTAATATTACACAACCAATATTTGAGAGCATCAGTTCTAAATAAACTACAAATGTTGATTATCCAGGATTAAGTTCTAGATTTTTATTTATGGGCATTACTAAGCAAGCTGTCCCTGGAAAGAAACATTTGCACTAATTTCATATCCTCTGAATTTTCTCTACGATGTATAAAGGTACCTTAAGAGAACATGATGACAACTTTCTCTCACATACAGATAAAGCAAAACTCATTAAGCAAATTCTTTCTGCCAAATATAAGAAGAATCATGACAGCTCCTTTGAGCTCACAAATCTCAAAAGTTAAACTTAATGAATAAAGGAATTTTTAAAAAACTATTTTTCAATAGGAATATGCCAGATTTTTATAATAAGGGAAATTGTATGAATACTGAAAATGAAGAATTTTTTATTTTGTTTCTACTGGACATAAAAAAAGTAGAAAAAAGAAATTAATTTTGTAAACAAACTTGTTTTTTGGCTCTTGCTGGTTCTTGAATGTTAATGTCTTTCCTTTGAGTCCAGTTCTGAGTTTCTCAGTGTGAGACAAGGAACTAATGCCGAGGGTCCAGCAAAGAGGATCAGGAGTCTGGAGCAACTCTGTTATGAGGAGACCTGTGTGAGCTGGGCCTGTTTAGTCTAGAGAAGAGAAGACTGAAAGAGGATCCCAATAATGAATATAAATATCTCAAAGTGAATTGCCAAGAGGATGGTGCCACACTCTTTTGAGTGGCGTGCCTAGTGACAGGATGAGAAGCAATGGCCGAAAACTAAAACACAGAACTTCTTTACATTGAGGATGGCAGAGCACTGGAACAGGCTGCCCAGGGAGGTCTTGGAATTTCCTCTCTCTGGAGACATTCAAACTCAATCTGGATGCGCTCCTGTGCCACCTACTTTAGGTGACCCTGCCTGGGCATGATGGTCGGACTAGATTATCTCCAGAGATCATTCCAACCCTAACAATTCTGTGATTCTGAGGGAGTAGTTTGCTCTTGAAGGTAATATATACAGCATATTTTTGTAGAAATTTCTAAGTTGGGATCCATTTCTAGTTGCACTATGCAATAATAGGTTGCTTAACTCTTTTTAAAATAAAGAAAAAGGTGTCTATATTTCTTCAAAACCTTTTCGCAATCTTTGGTTTAGTACCATGATAGAAAAAACAAAGTTAAAAAATGTTAGGAATATTTTTGCTTGAGAGATTAGAAAATAAGTATATACTCATTTAGGATAAATTGCATGATGTGAAAATTTTCAGTGTAAAATGTTATTTTATGAGAGCTTTTTTCACACCCATTCTACCTCTCTGCCTTCCTCTCATTTGTAGCAATCCTGTGTACAATTCAGCTTTGTAGATACTTAACTGACAGAACGATAGACTTTCTATTACTTGCACCTGTTTGCAGCCTAGGATGAAATGTCAGAGTGCAGAAAGATGAGCAGGGCAAGTGGTTAGATTAAGAGTCTGCTTTCCTGTACTTAAACTAGTACTATGTTTTTGCGTTGTCCAAAGCTTGCAGGTTAGGTTTTCCCCAATCTAGTTCTGTGCTAGATAAACATCTACAGAGCATATATTATAACTTCAGTAGTTCATCTATGGGCCTGAGAACACAACCTGATTTTAAGAGACTTCTGAATAGCAAAATGCTAGATTTGACAAAACATATAATCATTTCCAGGAAATGCAGACCAGAATGCACATATGACACTGCTTTATTATGTACATGAAGATTTTTGAAGAAAAAAATCTGAGCTTCCAAAATGAGATTTCAGATTTTTTCTTTTGGTGTCTATATTAGCAGTAGTAATATATGCTGAATGAACCCCTGCATTCTGAATCTAAAAACAGAGTATTTTGCTTTTCCTCTCTCTGTAAGCAGTAACTTATTCAGGCTATGTCAGCCATCAAATGTGACCACAGGTCTCCCTGAATGATTTCTCCTAATCTTTATTTCTAACAACAGGTTATCAAGAGGGTCCTTTGACTGTCCTACTTTTTAGACAAAGCCTGGTACTGTGAAGGTTAATATAGCCTTCAACATTTTCCACAGTACAAAAGAAATCCTGAAAAAGTCCAGTGGTGAGTATAATTGAACAAACAGAAAGTGCTTTTCTCAATCTCGATCTTCAGGTTCAGAGATGATGGATTCTCTTCCTGTTCCAGCTGACATCTGCCTGATGAAGAACCTTTCATTTGAAAGAGACACTTGCCTCTCTTTATCTACCTGGTCAAGATTGTTTTCATTTTCACATTGCTATCTCTTTCTAACTTAGCCAGGGACTTAGAGAGAATTTGTTGTCTGTATCACCCCAGCAGATTCTTATGTTTGCCTCTCTTTGTCTATTGCTTCTTTTACTGCTACTCTTGAAATGGGCCATTTATTTTCCACAAAACAGTTAAACTAATTTTTATCACTGAATTTTTTACAAAAGTGCTAGAAAAATTCAGTGCTAAAAAATTCAGACATGGTTTCTTTCTTAATCTAAAAAGATCAAGTTAAAAGTATTCAGGAAAGTGGAAGACATCTGGATACCATTTAAGTTTGATAACTAGATTCATACAGTAATAAATACCGCACACTTCCATTACAGATGTTAACACATGTATGACTGAGAAGTCTGAAATAACTCCAGTGAATAACCACTGCTATCAACACACCGATGATATTGGTTTATAGCAGTACAATCACCTTAATTACCATTTTTTATTCCAATTCAGCCAATTGTGTTATTATTTTATTTTCTAGAAAAATTTTCAAAATTTATCTTTACTACATAATGACCCATCAAACTTCATCTTATTTTGATACTGCCAAATTTCATCTTCTTGACTCAAAGTTAAGTTTTCTGATAGCTTTGACAGTTATGGTAACCTAACCACACTTAAATCAGATTTTGCTTTCTGGAACACTTCTAAATAATTAGCAATATACATCTCTCTTTAAAGATTGTGCTAAGAGTACAGTACACATTGGAATGAGAGGGGGGAAGGGACTATGGAAGAAATAATTGAAATTCATTTTTCAGTGAAATTACTTCTTATAATTGTAAATTTGAGATAAGGTTACAACGGATAAACAAATTTATGGTAATGCATGTGGTGAGAATACTTATCTTGAGATTCTGCAACACATGTATGACTGTCACAGCGTAGCACAGGGTCTGGGTCTGTTTGAAGATACAGTTTAAGTCAGGCTTCAGAAGATCTTGTATGAGCATTGGAATTAGTTTGTCAGCAGTCTTTTCTCTACACAGAATTTATGTACGATCACTGGGTTTAGGGAATATATTTCCAAAATATATCTTTCCACAGAGTGTTCATAAAAACTGGCACCCCAGGCTAATCAAACTGAAGCATCTTGGGTTTCCTAAAGGATTCAATAGCATCTGTGGGTTCCTTTCGTTCTAAGGATACTATGGACACATCCAAATACTTCTTAATAAGGTTACTCCGATTAAAAAAATCAGCAGTGTGGTTCTGCCATTAGTACTTTTCTTTCAGTTTATTTTTAAACTATTGTATATTATACATAATAATGATTTTTATTTCTATTTTATTTGCATATGTTTTAATATTAAAACATAGGCTATTGTTTTCATAAACTGGTATTTTCTCACCTCAGACCACACTTGTGTTTTTCGAAACAGAAGCTCGTAAAATTTACAATTTTATTATTCTGCCTTTTCATCAAGTACTTGAATTAAAGAAGCCCTCTCCCTTTCTAGGGTTTTAACAAACTTTTTTGTCAAGTCTATCACGGTTTTGTTTTAACATAATCAAGTATAGTCAGAAGCGTTTTATGCTTTCTCTGACCATTAGTTCTTCAGCTTGAAGTGAAGGCAATTCTTTTGCTCCCGAGGACAGTGTTAAGGGTGTGCTACCACCCTTGTTGGGGAGATCTCTTGATTCTCATAAATTTGGAGAAATTCCTTTCATTTCTATTTCCATGACATATTTAAAAGGTGAATCTTCTAAAAGACACATGCTAAGATACCATGAGGAGCTTGTGCTTCTTGTAGTAGTTGTGTCATGAGGAGGTAATATGACGGAAATACATTCTTTAGTATATTATACTGTAGGTAAGCTGAATAGAAGAAACATCTATTTTGGACTTTGTCAAAAAGAAATTGTATTTTCTTTTCTGAAACTGATGTTATTCTGGGCATTCAGGCCTCTTGTTAGACTGTTCTAGACTTTTTTGCATTCAGTTTTAAGCTCAATAGATTTTTCCACCCATATGCTTTGGAACAGCAACAGGTATAAAGTGTTTTGGAGGTGAAGATGTCTGAGCTGTGGAGAGAGAGAGAGAGAGGACATTGTTCAGATTCCTTAGCTGCAGGAGAGTAAGAGACTATCTATGTCCAACCATGCTCACAATCTTTCCCCTTGTGAATATTTTTGGTACATGGCATGTGAGTGTAGCATGCATAATAAGTGGGCTCTGACAATGGTGGATTTAGAAATTTAGGAGTGTAAATGATAAGAATTATCTGAGCATTCAAGAACTCTGTATTCATATACAAGAGATACTCATCTCTTATACTAGAGAATCAAATCTAAGTTGGTTTCACCACCTAGACTATGTTATAGAAAAATAGAGAGCATTAGATTTTTACTTACCACTGTTATATGTATTTATCAATTTGAACAGTTGTAGCAAGAATTTTTAACAAGAAGGGGGAGAAGGAAGAAAGGGAGAAATCATATTTCCTTTTTAAAATATGAATAAAAGGAAAATCCTACCAGCATTTAGAAACATTTGTCTGATTCTGCTTCAGTAGGTGAAGTCTAGGCTTTGCATGGGCTGCCAAACAGTCTGTATGAGAAAACTGGTTTGAAAATGTGGAAAATAATTTAACATATGTTTCAGTATATCTTCAGCATTTTCTCTAAGCAGTTAAGAATAACCAAAGAGTTAGAGGAGAAGCAAATTAAACCAGAGATGAAGAGACTATTTCCCTCACACACTGTAAGACTGTAAGTCGTCAAGGATCCAGCGCCACCTGCTACAAGATTTTGTGTTCAGGCACTTAAGACTTTGCCAAGCTAAGCAGTCAGAGTGAAATTTCTTATGCTGAATGTCTGTTGCAAAGTGAAATTATTTGGATTTTGCTAGCCAAGGTGATTTAGTTCTTTCCAAGAATGATACCAATAAAAAAACTGTTGACTGGTCAGCACTAAAAAAAAAAAAAAAAAGAGTAGATTCATGTTTTGAATTTGAAAACTGGCAAACTATTACAGTATGTGTTTTTTCTGTCACAGTGAAATCTGTTGGAAGTTGTCTATGAGCTATGGGATTAAAAAGAAAAGCATAGTTTGCGTAAAGTTGATATAGGAATCTTAAAAGTTTCCAGAGGAATTCTTTTTTCATGCTAAGCTTGCCTCAGACTGATGCTAGAAAAGGCACCAGGCTCATGCTGAACAGCACTGGTTATTTCCTGACTGCTTATTTCCTGAACCTGCATAGAAATAGCAAAATGAGGCTGTCAGGATCATAAGGGATACAGACACTGGGGTAACTGGGAAAAGGCATTGGTAAGAGACAACGACTGGAGTAACAGACTAATCTGAAGAAACAAAGCAATTAGACACAATGGAAGAGAAGTACTGAGCCGACAGAAACTGAAAGGGAGAACCTGTGAACATGGAAACTGGGGAAAATGTTGAAAGAGGGACAGGCAGTTCTGGAGATAGGAGTTGATGGCCAGCTGGTGCTGGACATGGGATGAGCATCTTGGTTGGGAGCCTGGAAATGCATAAGTAGAAAGCATAGAAAGAAGCAGAAGTCAACAAAGGTGGATAAAAGAGACAGTGGCATTGTTATCGGAAAGAATAGAGTGAAAAGTTGTCACTTTAGCAAGGGCAGGGTTTTTGCAGGGGGTTGGAACTAGGTCATCTTTAAAGTCCCTTCCAACTCAAACCGTTTCACGACTCTATGGTTCTATGACGATTAGAGCTTGCTTTCCTTACATGAGCAGAAGAAAACTGTTTCTGAATCCTAACTTTGTCAGTCAGAACTATTATGAAAACCACTGGCAAAATAGCCTCTTTCTTTATATACATGACATTGGTGAAGATAATGGAAGATAATTACTTCTACCTGGTCAAAGGAGAGGCAAGAATGGTTAAAATGAGCTATTCTACATTTTGTATCTGAACGTAATCAGTAGAAGTTTGGAAAGAGTCTAAGAAATATGAAAACTTACAAAGATTCAGATGCCATTGCAGAGAAATGGGATGAGTTTTTACTTTTTAGGAATCTATGGGTTAAGAAAAACCTAAGCTAGAGATTGCAGCTGGGCTCATTATTGTAACTGACTTCTGGTAGATTCTGCTATGATAAAAGTGAAAGCTAACATCATGCAATGAAGTGATTTTTCATTTCATGCTTTTCCCACTTTCTCAGAACTCTATAGCCACATATATATATATATACATTTAAGCCTCCATGGTGCAGCAGCAGCAATTTGAACATAACACGGAATCTGTACCTGAAAATTAGGTTCTAATGGCTGGGCATTGAGATATGTTTTTCTGGCTACGAAATGCCCCTACAACTCATTGCTACTTCTGTAAAATGGACATAATAATACTTATGTCAGCAGACCACTCCGAGCATAAATTCAATTGAATAATCCTTGTGAAGAGTTCTAGTAATATTTTTTTGATTGGAACAGAAAAGTTCCTGTAGAAATTAATAAATCTGTCTTCTGAGTTTCAATTGACTCCATTAAATGAGAACTAGAGATAGCACAAAAAGCTAAAAGAAACAAAGGATATCATTGAATTCTATTAAATGAGAGCTATTCATCCTGTGCATGAAAAGAAAGAGGAATCTTAAAACACTATTATGTTATCAGGAGGCTAAAGAGTGTACAGTGATGAATATGAGAGGTACATGATCATGTAATGTTTTATGTAACTCTGGCATTGCCTAACTTCTAAACACATATCCCTGAAACCCCCAAAATCTTACAGTGCAGTTGATCTCTCTTCATTTTTACTTGATATATTGTGCAGTCTGTCTAAGTCGTAAGATCTGTTCAGGAAAGGCAAAAAATTTAAGAAAAATCCTATTGTTTCTGGGAATCGTTAATAAAGCATTCCTCATATAACATAAAGCCTTTAATTCTTCAAATGTATACAATGCTGAAAAGTCAGATGTATTTCTGTTCAAAAACTACATAAATGCTGAAACGGAGGACCAGCTTTTTAGTGATTGCTTTTGTATCCACGTTCAGTTCAGCAAGAAGCAATCAAACAAGTTGCTTTTTATCTCTTTTTGTTGTATGAAGTGTGAGGAGAGGTCAAGGGAAAATTATTTAGGTTCATTTAAAAGAATTGCCTTCTTTCATCTCATCATTGTGGTTATAAATTGAATTTGTATTTCCTGTTTATGCACAGCTTCCTTGGAAGGTCAGGGCAGGCACATTATATTAACTAGAGCTGTGCAAAAGATTGATTTTTTTGGTTTGATGACCCAACAGTGAATAAATACATGTAATGGATGCAAGGAAACAAAGCATTTGATGGTACTGTTCTTTTTCAACAATTTAAATTGGAAAAGCTATACAAGTAAAATGCAGTTTCAAAATTAAGTGTTTTCTCCCACTGTAATGTTACAACCCTTTAAGAAAGGATAGGTTTTATTTTGGTGTGGCACTGGAATCTACTTGCTGTGGAATCCTTTACAGTTTTGATGGAAGTCTCTGTTTCTGTCCTGATGGAAATCCATGTTTCTTGTAGCAGTTACATTTTTACAATAACTTTACCTATGATGAAGCACATTTTACCTTCATAGCTCAGTATCAGGCATAATTCAATACAACCTTATTTAGATATAGTTTGATCCAAAACTTATGTAATAAAATACTTGTCTTTTTCAATACACCATGTATCAGTACCCAGTTTTACATAAATTCTTTTAAATACAACAAGTTCTGAGCTTCCAGGCTCAGCCTTCTTTTAAAAATATGTCACGAGAAAGATGTGCTACTTTCAAAAAGTGAAATATGAGTAACTTTTTGAAATCACATATGTCTCAAACAGCTGCCTTAATGCATATCAAATAGTTGCGTAATTCTTTTGCTCTTATCAGAGACCAATTACGCAAAATTGCAGGAAAAAGGAAGATTTATTTTTGGAATTTAGAGGATGAGTCACATGCAAGATTTGTTAGAAACTTTACTGAGGAGCAGCTCCAAACTCTACAGATTGCAGTAGATAAAATAGTCCCCTTAAAAGGACTTACATATAAACCTTAAAGTATGAAAAATATAGCTTTTTGGATTCTTAAGTTGTATTGTCTTTGAAATTCCTTTTGGCTTAGGAAACATTTTTTAACTGACTGAACAGTGTCGGCATGATACTTTTCTTGCTGGTTTATATTTCGGACGGCAATAAAATTCTGTCCAGAATTTCAGCAAATAATCCGTATTTTGCCAATATTGTTATGGACCTTCATTTTCATAATAGTGGATAAGAATCAAAGCATAGTTTTGAAAATTAATTTATCACAAAACTCTTGTAATTATCAACTGGCTTTAGTATAGGGAATTAATTATTTCTTAATATGCCATTGATAAGAGTGTATAAACAATCTGTTTTAAGTATGTAAAAATAATCAATTTTATAAGCAGCAATACTCTTTTAAACCATTATCAAACAAGGTGATTCAGCTGACACTAAAATACCTTGAATGTCAATATTTCTAAAGGATAAGCTTGATTTCAAACTAAAAATCTGCATTTAACAGAATTGTTATGAAACCGAAGAATATTTGAAATTTCTGTTGAAATTGAGTAAATTATATAGGTGTTCATGAAGGTTACTTAGAGGTGAATTGTAGAAAAAAAAGAGGTTTAAGAGAATAGAGAAAAAAAAGGCTGACTATGAGTACGCTGTTTGTATATCTGAATATATTTTGGCTCCCTGTGTAATTGAAATGATTGTTTTGAGATTTATTGCGTTGTTATATTGTTTTGAAATTTCTGTGAAAACCAAAAATACTCATACCAGTTTTACACGGCAAGAGTTTGTACCGAGGGAGGGCTACAGAGGTGACCTCTGTGAGAAGACACCAAGGGCTGCCCAGTGCTGGACAGAGCCTGTTCCATCCAGCTCCAAAACAAGCCCACAGCAGGGCACTGGTGAGGCTCTCAGCAACTGGCAGCACTTCTCTGGCAGCAAATTTTAGAAAGATTAAAATACATCAGATAGAAGTTGTGAGAGAGAGAGAGAGAAATGATAGAGAAATGACTATGAAGACATCCGGGTCAGTTAAGAAGGAGGGAGACGATGTGCTCCATGTGTCAGAGTGGAGAATCCCCTGCAGCCTGCGAAGATTCTGGAGAAGCAGGTTGTTGCCCTGCAACATGGATGACACCAGTGGAACAAATATCTACTCTGCAGCCTGGGGAGCACCCCCTGCTGAAATAGGTGGGTGCATCCTGAAGGAAGCTGGAGTCCATAGAGAACCCACACTGGAGCAGGCTCCTGGCAGGACTTGTGGCCTGTAGGTGAACAGTATGAACAGATGAACAGTAATCTGTGGAGAGGACCCACACTGGAGCAGTGTCGCACTGTCTGCTCGGCTGCCCGGAGGCCTTGCAGGCAACACTTGCACAGTGTTCTGTCCAGGGGAATCACCTCAGCAAGCAGCAGTGGCTCTCTAAGGAGCAGGCTGCAGTCTAAGGTGTCACAATTCGAGAGGAGGAGACAAAGGACAAGAGAGGACCACCTGAGGCAACGGTGTCAGATTTTATCAACCCAAAGTCACACCCACAGTGGCGATGGGATGAAGTTACACAATACTTTTAAAGGAGGGTGTCTCAGGGGTGGGCTCAGGGAACAGACCAATAAGGGAATGATGAGGGGTGACAGGTGACCAATGAGGGGGAACAGAGGGAGGAACATAGTTGAACAGACTAATGGGGATAACAGCTGGCAAGAACCTTCTAGAAAGTAATTGCTTATTAAACAGAACTTATACATGAACATAGCTAAACTAACCAATGGGGAATACATAAACTTGGAGGGTTCTGGAACTGGGGAGGAGATGTCCGGGAGAGTGGCATCCAGGGGGCTGAGCCCTCAGATAGCTGTGCTGCCTGCAGCACTGCCCTCAGGACCACTGTCCTGGGTGGGGAAATTCACCCATGGATGAATTCGAATATGGATGCCATGCTCTCTGCGAGTGGGCTTGGTCACTGCAACAGAGCAGTTCTTGAAGAAGTACAACCCTTGGGAAAGGACCCCCAACAGAGCAGTTTGTGAAGGATTGTATCCCATGGGAGAGACTGCATGCTCGATCAAGGGAAAATTATGAGCAAGAAAGAGCAGTAGAACGGGAGTGTTAAGAACTGACCACAACCCATGGCTCCTCTCCCTCTCTGACCTGCCTTGGAAGGGAGAAAAATTGAGAACAAAGCTGAACTTTGGAAGAAGGGAGAGGCTGGGAGAAGATGTTTTCCGTTTTGCCTTTGTTTCTCATCATCCTACTCTATTATTAATTTGCAATAAATTAAATTTATTTTCCCCAAATCAAATCTGTTTTACTTCTGATGATAACTGGCAAGTAAACCCACAAGCTTATTCAACCTGTCCTGGAGGGTAATGAGAGAGCAGATGGATGGGTATCTGGATGCCAGCCAAGGTCAACACACCACAATAGTTTAAAATCATAAATCTTCCTTTAAGTCACATTTTACAGTAACATCAACTGAATTATTAAAAAAAAGCAAAAAGCAAAAAACAGCCAACAAAAAACAACCAACCCAAAAGTCCATGTTGTAAGAAAGATGACTGTGAGTGAACATTTGTAGCACTTAACGACTTGTTAAGAATGTAGAATTACTCTCATTGTAATTGTACAGATATCAGCAGATAAATCAGTGAGGCTGACACATCTTACAGGGTATATTCCCCCACAGATAAGAAGTAGCTTCAGCACACCTATGCGCTCTTTCCCATGCCCCAGTTTTGTCCTTTATTTCCACTTAGGAAATGTTAAGGAGATGGGGGTGTAAATCTTTCTCAAAAGTGACGACAGCATTTACTTCTGAGGGGAAATAGCAATGTAAAGAGCAGTAGCCAGAATTTGGAGTCCATGATCTTGGTGTCATCAGTATCGTATCATAAACAAGAGATTGTTCGTCTGCGTGAGTTACAGGTTCCTCTGCAGAATTGTGGAAATCCTTTTCCTGAAATGAAATCGAATTACTTTTCTTATGAATGACTGCCAGCAACCTCAGAGAATACAGAGTTCATGACCAACAGAAAAATCACTTGATGCAACAAAAAATCGTTGTGTACGATTGTGCACAAACTTCTCTAGCACAAAGCTCATCAGCTTCTGATATGACAAACAAAGACAGGAACTTCTACAGAAGCTACAGAAAATGCTTCAACAACAAACTGATCTAATCACATGCCTTGTTATAAGGGATCCCTGGAATAATATCACCAGCTCTCCATATTTGTAGCAAACCATTTCCATTTCTCCTGGACATTTGGTTCAAGGCCAAACAGCTTCAACGTGGATCCTCGCACACGAACGCATTTGCTTGAGAACTCTGTTGGAGACACTAAGACAGCAGGAACCTGAACAGCAAGCAGAGTGCTGTTTGACTTTGAATTGATTCTCCGGCTTTTAAAATTGCATCCGTAGAGAAAGCTTCCATATACTGTTGCTACATTGAATCCTGAGGTTAATGATTAGTCAACTCATGCCACTGCACACTGTTTTCAACATGAATGCATGTAAAACCAAGCAGGCTGTATCACTGAAGATCAGCAAAGTTATTCTAAATCTGTTAAGGCAATAGGTACTTTCTTTATCTGTGAAAACGTGCATAAAATTAATACTAAAATGGCAAAAGTCATTGCTAAACATGTGAGCTTCAGATTGTTACTGAGAATTGATGAGTTCCTATTACTGAGCATTTAAAAGTTAATCTCACAAGATTTACTACTACACTGGAGCAGGATATTAGAATGAAAATACTGCTGCTAATGAATCAGACAATGGCTAACCTGTCTGTCTAGATCAAAGCCTTCTTTCAACAACATAATCTGAAGTCCTTGGTCTCCCTGGAAATGAAGTTAATTAAAAAAATCTGGGTAAGGATTCTACCAGTAATTTTTGTGTTGTTGCTTAGAAAAATAATATTAGTGAAAAAGTCAAAGAAATCATATCATCTCTCTTCCAAGCAGAGAAATAATTGTGATGACTAAGAATTAAATCGATTTTCTCACATATAGTTATTCCACTCCATTATGCTTCAGAACCCTTTTTTCTAAATGGACTGATTCCACTGTGTTATGTAACACTAGAAAGGTTTTGTAGATTTATGCAACAGTTGCCAATATAGTATTAAAAAAACAGTACAGCATTAGTACTACTTTTGGTTACTTTTGTATAACTTCCATGAGTGTTTCAGAAAGCCAAGGACATTTCTGACTTTTCTTGCTCAATACGGTAAGTTTAAAACAAAACTTTCCATTTGATTGACACAGGAACTTGGTTTTCGGCACTATTTTTAAGAATATATGTGTAACATGTTCAGTCCTGATAAGAAAAACCCACAAACCTTCAACTGTTCTTCAGATCAAACATAAGTTAAACCTGAAAAATTGCTTAGGATTTTGAGAAGGAACTCATAAGGGTTTCCAATACTTTTCAGGTTACTTCAGTGAGCTAATTTAACCCAAATCTTTGGGGTATAATATGTGCTGATTCAAACTCTGAAATGAATGCTGTGCCTCAGAGTGGAAAGGATGTGAATCCAGTCCTATTTAGAGACCATAAAACCTGTTGGTTTTTGAAAGTGATCAGCCTTTAAAGAAGAGAAGAAAATTTGAAGTTTCCCCTTAATAAGCAAGCTGTGTAGAAAGTCCTGGTCAGAGAAAATGCTAAGAAATGCTAAGATAACAACTGTCCCATCTTATCTCAACATTGAGATGACTCTAAGAGAGAGATATGAGCTTTTGGCTTCAGGTTAAGAATAAAAACTATCTAGAAAGAGAAAAATAGGAACTAAGCCATCTTTCAAGGAAATGAAGGGAAAAAAATGTGTATTTGTTTATCACGTAAGTTATTAATCTACTTGTGATACAAACAGTGTATGAAATTAAAACGAGTTTTTTTAAAAAAGAGTTATTCTTCTTCCTTCAGAAACACTGCATTGATCATCATATTTTTGTGAACTTCTGAGCTGTGTTTTAATCTGCTTATGGACATAAAAAAAATCTGTAAGGGAAATCTGGCTTTTGTCTTGGCTTGTTATTTGTTAGATGATTTCCTGGCTATACTGCTTGTGGCATATAATGGACCCTTGCTTTTTCTACAATCAGAAAATTTTCTTTTCATTATTACATCAATCTCAGGATGCAGTGAAGAAGTCACAACTGAAACTGGCAAAGATTTAGAAAATAAAAAAAAATTATGAACAGAAATGTTGAGAGGGTATTAGTCAGTGCTATGAAAATAAAGTACTGGGCTCCACTGCTGTTTAAATCCATTCAAACCAAGGACTCTGTGCAGATTAGTGACAAAAGATATCCACTGGCTTAGAGTGGAGGTACTTTGGATCAGGAACCATATTTATCCTCATCTTACTTACTTTATTAAAATTAAAGAAAATCTTAACCATCACTGTTAATGCAAATGTTTTTCTGTCTTAATAATGGCCCTAATAAAAAATATTTTTAAAAGACTTGGCTGCAAGGTTATAACTGACAGTTATCCCACATTATCACTTTAGAATACATCATGATTTCGCAGCAGCCATGTTGCGTCTCTCTGCGACACAAAATTAATGGCTTTCAAGCCTATTCCCCCTCAAATTCACCAGGTATTTTGAGTATGACACTAGATCTCAGTTCTGCTTTCTTTGTATCTTGCTTATGAAATCCACTGAAAAAACAGTGGCCTCAAAGAAATCTAAAAGCAGATGTTCATCACGCTTCAGTCATCAAGCTGGCTAGTTACACACACTGCAGGCATAGCTGTATGTTAAAACTGATGCTGATGCTTTTAGGGGCAATTACTAGTTTAAGCCTGAAGACCTGGATGGTATATGGGCCAATGTAGTTATCAGCTAATGTAAACAAACAAGGCATCAAAGAACCATTTTGCTTTCCACTTCTTTGATTTTATTCAACAAAATTTTGAAAGAATAAGAACTGTAGAATAAGCAATATATGTTATACAAAGAGGGAATTTTCTTTCTTTTGATGGGGGGACATGAAATTGTTTTGATTGAAATTAAGCAGCTGTAAAAGAGTAATACTCAGTTTCTCTATCCACCGAGCTGTACCTTTTAAAATTTGTTCATGTAAATGAAATGTTTAAAATGGCTAATTTTTATACATATATATGTATATGCAGTTTCCCTCTCGATGTTACAGAAGCTTGGGATTTTGCATGTGAGTGTAGTCTTACTCTAGATCATGGTTAAGTTGTAATTTTCATTTGGTGGAAGTATATGGCACTTGTAAACAGCATGCTCAGTAGGGGCAAGGAGCTGCGTCATCAGAGTAGAAGACTACAAGAAGTCTTCTTGTAGGAGGTAACGAGAGCATCTGAGCTCCAGAGGGAGGGGAGTAAAATTTTCCATAGCAGAAAGAGATAGAGCCTTCAGATTCCTGGAAGCTTCAGTGCATAGTTTCTTTAAACACCATTTATTTACTCCTTTCTTCTGTGTGCTCTGTAAGGACTTTAAACTGAAAAAGGGAATTATTGATCCTCCCTTTTTAGTCACTTCATATATATCAGGTCACTGTGACTACTGACAGCCACATGACTGTCCATGTCACTGAGGTCTTTGTGTTTTCTGTTATTTTTCAATTTTCTGACTCTGTTGGAGACATTGGACAGTCTAGTTGTCTCCCAGTTTATTAATTCTTTTTATTTCATCACATTCTAGATGTGCACAAGCCAGTAACACTCTGAGCAAAGGCTTCATCTGTTCTGGCTTGGAAAATGTAACTTCAGTGTACCTACCGTGGTTAAAGTCTCTTCAAGATACAGCCAGTCTTCCTTATTTCTAATTGTGTCACATGCTATCATCCAAAGTCACTAACTTCTCTGTACTAATAATGAAGTCAGATTCATCCATATTTTTGCTATGGTGTTTAGCCATCAAGTAAGTCACTGCAAAATAAAAAAAACCCCAAACATTGCATTTTCTCTCCTTCCATGGGCTTGGGTTGAGGGACTTACTCTAAATCATTCTTCTTAGTTTCACTTTTGTGTGTGCTGCTAAGTATCCCAAAAGAGGGAATGCCTAACACAGTGGTACTTGACTCTGAGCAGGATCCCTATACAATAGCAGAAGCAAAAAAAGAGGATATAGAATTATTTACCTTTCATCACTTCACGTGCAATCTTGTTCCAAGATGGATGAGTCTCATACATGTTTGCTTTTGGTTCATCTCTCATTTCCTTATTGATTCAATAAAGAAATAAACATCATAAAAGAGAAGAAAGGAGGAAAAACCCAAACACTTCAGACACTGAATTTCAGATGAGAGAGTGACAAATATGTGTTTAAAAAGAAGGAGTTGCTTAAGTGCATTGTAATTTGAATGTATGCTTTTATTTTTTTTTAATTAATATTTTATTTTTCTCCATGTTTTACCAAAGGGCAGGAGTCTTTTTCACAGTGATGAATGCATGGTTTTAGCCATAAAATACTCCCTGAATGTTTAGTTTGAAATATTAAACCCTTTGGGGGATTTATACCTTTCTTCAGATATGTCATCAGAAGTATTTATAAATATTAAAAATGAAGATAAAACATAATTTGAGTCCCTCTACAAATTATAAATGTTTGTTATTGCTGTAATATACGGCAAAATATTATCAGACATATGGTATTGTTATGTGAACCATATGCCTGCATCACTTGCAGAGCATATGGTAAGAGTTTAAAATAAGCAGCATTATAAAAATATGATGGGCTTTAAAAATATATCATTTGTACAAAAAAAAATTCTTTTTTTTTTTCTTGTTGTGAAACAGATATTTGCAGAAACATGTCCGACAAAACTTCCACCTGCCAGCTATTGCAGCTGTGTAATACTAAGAGTACCTCTTGTCTTTTTGCCTGCTTCCATCTCCACTGGGAATGGTTGAAATTATTTCATGTTATAACCAAAGTGTAAGGAAATATGTTTTGCTGAAAAAACCCCGATGGTGTAAAAGATAGTGGATAGGGTGCATAAGTACTGTCATATGTGACTAAAACAGGATGGAAAACATTTGCTGTGAGTCATGGACTCCTGTTTTGGAACATGACTGGGGTAAAATAAGATGGGCAAAACTCTAAAGCAATCTACTATTGCTTCACCTTTAAACGCCTCTTGAAAAGATTTTGTTCCTTTAGAAGTGGGAAGATTATAAAGAAGCTCAGAAAAGGACGAGTCCTATTCTTCCCATCTTCTCTGCCAGCAGTTTACTGCTGGGATGAAAAGCCTCATTCTGTACAGATTCATATAATGTTCCTATCACCATGGCGCCTTAGTTTAGTTTTACTGAGTCTTATATTTCCAGTCACATGTATTGATGTCAAATCTCTTTTGTTGTGTTTACATTAGTTCAGCTTTTATCATTTAAAATCCATCACCTTCCTTCACAAAATAGGTAATTAATCATGTGCAAATCAGGCAAAAAATAAAAATCTTACTGCATTGCTTAATAAGCTACCTGATATTTTTGACATTTCTGAAAAAGAAGAATATTCAACCTCAGTGCAACAACGCATCATTGTTTCTGCTATGTTCCTTTTCACTACACAGTTTTCAGGATTTTCATTTTCTCTCAGTCTATCCTTCTTTCTGTCTTTATTTTCCTTTCTTCTTTTAGATTCTGTAGTATTGCTACTGTAAAAAAATATTGATAAATGGGGCTTGCCATTAAGAGGAAGCAATTTGTAACAGAGAGGAAAGTTATAACAATGCTTTGAAATATTAGAAAGCAGTGATTCTTTTGAAATAGAAATGTGTGCAATTTCATGAAAAAGTGCACAATTATTTGGGTTTTGTCCCTTGCTTTACCTTTCTGCATGTCAGTACTTAGGAATAAGGTTGTAAAACTAAAAGACACTTCTGTTTGTTGGTCAAATAAAAAAATGGAAGAGAATGACCTAAATTTTTTTACATTTTTAGTCTTCTATTAAAACTGCTTACAACTATTTTTTCGCTTTATCTAAATGGATAGATTTTAAATGTAACACTGCTTTTAAATTAAGATATATTTTTCTTCAGAATTGTTTATTTTCTAAATTCACAGCTCAGCAAATCATCAGGAATTCAGAACCATTTCTCTAACAATAAATTTGTATTTATTATCTGAGGTTTAAAAAAAAAGAGAAGTTATTCTAAACATTGCATTTACCTATGTGTAAGAAATAATGTGGTATAATATTATCCTTTCACTCCTACCTTTCCTTCGATCCAGCCTTCTTCTCTTTGACTCAAATATTCTTCCACTTTTATTCCAGGTTCTTTTACTCCAAAACTCTTTACCTTTCTATTTTTTATCTATTTTGTTTATTTCAGAAATTCTTTTTTCAGTCAATTCCCATATTTGTTCTTCTTATTACATCGCCTTGTAGATAAGTTCCACTGTAAAGTCTTTAAAAAGAGAACATTTTAAGGGCCTTTAATAGGCCTTGATAAAGGTCCTGATAATATTTCTTTGGGGGAAAGCACGCAAATTCTGCATGGAGTGAGTACTTAGATTTCATAAAAAAACATATTGGTTGCTTTCTCTATTCCCCCATGCTAAAGAGTAGATGTAGAGGCATGGGCCTTTCTGTGGAGAAGAGAGAAGAAATCTATGAGAATTAAAAGACTTGTTCTTATCAAAATCTTACCAGATCTTAGGAAATGGCTCAAAGTTTGTGGCTTGATTTTTAGATATTCATTCCTGATTTATATAAATGGAAATCTAAAGTTGTCATAAATCCTATAAAAAATGCAGAGCAAACTTCTTAATTCCCATTCCTAGACATCTGGTATTAGTGCATGTTTATAGAAAATGATTTGACATTTTGGCATTTTTCCATTAACACTAATAGTATTAGGAGTAACAAAAGTGTCAGTTCAAAATTCTGGGTACAAGACAGAAGTGAGAATACGCTCATTCCATATGCATATGTTAAACTGCAATGTCTGTTTACTGTTTGGTCCAGTGACAACCACAGCATTAAAACTGCACTTGCAATTGCAAGCACAACATGTTCAGGATAAATATTGATGAATTAGAATGAGTTGTAGGGGGGAGACAGCTTGGGTGTCATCCAGCAAGGATACACATGTAAGAATGACTTTGTGGAAAGGGCACCTGAGGAAAAGGATTTGCAATTTGCTTTTCAGTACAAGTTAGGAAAAAGGAACATCACTTCTTCCTTGGATGTATGGGTAAATGAGTGCCTACCACTTCTTCTGCCAAGAGGACGATATCAGAAATACAACCCTAAAATCTTCAGCAATTCAGCAAGGTGAGACACAGGTTTTCTCTTTCATTGCAGCTTTCCAGAAAAACTGATTAGGTTAAATTTTCAGGTGAAATGCATTGCCCCTATGCTGTGGTATGGCATTTTGAATCTGATCAATCACACCCAGACTTTGCTTCCCATCAGGGAGCATTTGTTATCATTCTAGTCACCTCATATTAGAAAATGACATATCATGTTGGAAATTTGAATCAAAAGGAGAACCATTTTTAGTAATTACATTTCTGGAAAACAAGCTGACAAATCAAACTAATTTTTCTAGGTATGTTCTAACATCAGCATAGTAACCTTAACCCTAAAAAGCTGCAGAATGACTTGCCTGTCAGGGAACTATTTTTATCAAAGGAGGGTTGATTTTTCAAGTTTTTTTTTAGTGTCATATTGCTTATATATTCAGGGATTTCATGAAAATGTTTAAACCAGATAACTATTTTCTCTGCAACTATCACTACCTTTTTGTGTGCCCTCACATCAGAAAATATTGTTGCAAATCTTATTGCATCAGAAGCCTAAGTGACATCTTCAATACTTTCAAACACCTTCTTTGTTGCGGTGATCGAGTCTACTCGCAGAGAGCACAGCATCCAAATTCAAATTCATCCATGGGTGAATTTCCCCACCCAGGACAGTGGTCCTGAGGGCAGTGCTGCAGGCAGCACAGCTATCTGAGGGCTCAGCCCCC